>WJEZ01001499.1:0-17256 GCA_009869925.1 Thalassaphorura encarpata
CTTACTATCCACCCAGAACAGATTGGTCACAACGGGTGGCGGGATTGCTTCCATAATTGACTGGAAATTCTCTGACTACCCATGTGTAATCACTTGGTTCCTCATAAAGAGATTCAATGCTGACCAGAACCGTGACCTTTGACCCGAGACCATCTTGGATCCACGTGACTGTTCCTCGAATCCCATTTCCGTTCAGAGGAGCAAACAGTGTTATCGCATGGGCTTCTGAGATGGCTAAACCTGTGAATCCAAAAGCAAACCTATTTTATGTCTGCGTCTCTAACAATTTCTGGGTCAAATTATGAACAATTAGATATTTATTTTTAAAATCATACTTTCCTATGTAATCTTTCCAAAATTAATTGCTACTTTTCCTTTCAGGTCATATTTATTTCTGGGTTTCAGCTAAGAACCAAAGTCTTTTAGAAGGGGAACTGAATTCATCAAAAGGGGTTATCACCACTGGAGCAAAGGAATGAAGAAAAAAAAGTAAATATGCCTATTAACAGTTCGTCCAACATGTACGCGTATGTGTGTAATGTGTAATATGGAGGGCATGTGGTAACTGCCAAGTAAGTAGGAAAAAGGAAGTTTTTCCATTGTTCCCATTTGACAAAAGATTCAAAGGATCTTTTCGGTATTTACAAGTACGTTACACAACCTTGGCTAACACTCCATTCCATTCCCTATGAATCTGAATCTTAGGCTAGATGTGCGTGAGATCCAAAGAAACTCAAAGATTAAATTCGGTTTCGGTTTCAACATTGAAAACCAACATCCAAATCATAAATATGAAATTCTTAGGATGTAATAACTTGAAGCAAACTGATTCTGACTTTTCTTTGGTGGTCAGAATCAATTTCATTGAATAATTAGTAATTAAAACTGATTAAAATCTTTCCATGTCCAGTGTACTGGAGCCAGACAGAATGCATGTGCAGTAGATCTCTTTCCTTGGCCAGGCCAGTCAAAAATCATGACGTTTACTTGGGAGGTCAAGACGAGAGACGTTGAGCTGAGAAAAATCTCCGAGGGTCCATTCTATTAACACGAGACCACCCAGGTAAATTCTTTTGTAGGAAAAAACGGACAACTCCTTCAACGCGCCTTACAATATTACTACGGGCAGAGCAGATTCATAGCATCTCTCCCTCTCAAACACATAATCATTAAATAAGTCATATCTTTCGGACATCTTTATTTTCTACCGGCTAGAGCTGGTGGTGGCCACGCCACAACAATGGACTTTACCACCACGAAAGAAGAGAATGAACATGACCCTCAATTGAATTTAATGGTCCAACATCATAAGGATTAATCTTAGGATTATAATTTAAAACACTGGAAGAGATAACACAGAAAGCTTTTTCAACTCAGGGTCAGGGTTATTTTTAAAATGCACCTAAGCCAAGCCTCGGTCTATTCTAGTAAAGTAAAAAGAATTTAGCAGTAAAATGCACTAATTGGTCGAAAGTCATGATTTTTATGCTAACATCTAATAGGATTATCAATTGTGGTGAAACAAATAACTATACTTTTAATTTCATGGTTGACCATTAAACTATTTTGGTCCAAGTGAAGCCCTGCCCATAATAAGCTACAAACCAGCTGCTTCTCTTACATAAAGTTAATTAATTATGTCGGACACAGTACATAATAATAATCACTCATGTCCTTGTTGATCTGATCAGTCATTTTAGTTAGGCTTGGATTGGCAGACAAGGTGTTGAGTTTGATGATGTAAGGGAATAAATGTGAAACAATTCCCATTCCCAAGCTAAAAAGCTACCTGCTGGTGAATTTCACAACAAAGTTGTTTCCGAAGAAGGCACGCACCTGCTGAGGTTGTGTTTGTGTTTGCTGTATTGTTGCTTGCTGAATCCTCATTATGAAATAAACTCGGACGAACGGACAAGCTACTAGTCAGTCAATCAGAATATGGATAAGAATTTAAAATGCACGTACGTAACAAAGTAACAATGTGTATATTTTATTTGGGTCACTATCACAACAGTAGTAGTGCATGCATAGGGAAGGATGGGAGTACACGTTACATGGTCAACAATGTTCAAGAGTCGACTCATGCTTGAATGTGCATAATAATGAATTGTTGGACATTTGTTCATTTTTTATAAACACTTTGGAATTTGACTAGTCACCTGAGTCTCTTCATTTTACTTTTTTTTCTCTTCATCTCCCAGGGAAATCGTTTGAGATTGGAATTCAGGATCTCATTCTTTCGGATAGATGAGAGAGATGCGCTTGATTTAATTAAAGGTGATTCAGGACCTTTTTATTTACAGCGTACAGAACAGGGCAGGATCTTGAGTGACAGAAAAAAAATCTGTTCAATGAGATAATTATTTTCTCACCTATCTACCTTGTTTCAATTAATCTCAATCTAAAGGCTATGAGAAAAATACTTGTAGCATAATTTCTACGGATTGATTTTCATTGCATTAAAAACATATTTATTATTCAAAACGAGAAACTTGTTTTACATTAATCAAGTTTAATTATGAATTACATGAACATCGCTAATCACAGCTTACGTACGGCATAGCCAGCCACGCAACTTGCGTTTTGGAAAAAAAATTACGCAGGACTTGGAACTTGTGAAATTTGGCCTGGCCGGCCCTTCTGTGACAGACACGCAGTGCGTACTTGTAAAATCTTGAGCAAACTAACGACCAGTATAGTAATTCGCCAGCTATGAATCAGAGTTTGTTATTTTATCATGAATGAAAAAATGATCATAGTACAGCTACAGCTGTGAAATAAAATCCAAGCATCACTTCACTTAACACTTCAATCTAACCTAAAAAACATGTATTTTATATTCATAATTATCTTGATAACTTAACTCAATTCTGAATGACGGACAAGATGGACAGACAGACAGCCAGCCATAGCAAAAGCACATTGTTCCATTTATAAAATTTTCAACATCAGACCGTAGCGTAGCCGTAGCGTAGTGTTCCGCCTAGTTATTATGAGAAATGATGATGATAAGCTCTCATCTTCTTCATTAAGGTCCTCATCATACATACAAGCTGACTAAGTGATGGATCCATAATCCATTCCTCACGAAAACCCACATGCAATGCAATGCTAATGCTGCCAATGCAAGTGCATGCATGGATCCAACTCAAGATCGAATTAGGGTTAAGTAAGTGTTCAACTTTTAACTCTTCTTTGCACTCCACTGATGATGGAAATCTCAATTCATATACAACATATGACTTAGTGTAGTAGTAGGATGTACAATGTTTAGTACGATATAATTATACGTGTACTTGTGTATGACTTTGCATGGATTTGTGTCAAATGAGTTTAACCATGCATACATTCATACTTGCATATCCCGTGGTATTTCATATAATTAGTCAAATTATTCTTACGGGATGACTTGGCATCGGTATGGGCTGAGAGTATATATCTCATCTCAATCTTTAACTCAAGTACCACTACACACCCATTCTGTTTAAAAATTCAATCGGATTACTGTTAGAGCTTAGCTCAGATTGTTGGCTGATGCTCCAATGCATAAGAAGATATAGCCCAAAAACCCTCGCCTATCCTAAGCCTAAGCCACCAAAGGGAAATTATAAACACTTTTTATTTTTGATTGATCTTGGTAATCAGTTGATTTATTCAAATGAGATTGGTAGCCGAGTCAAGCTTTGCCTTCCGATGAGCAGCAGGTAGTCTATCCAAGTCAAACCTTAAAATAATTCCCTTGCCTTGCATGTGCATGTGCATGTTGGCTTATGAGAAATCAGCTCAAGTGATTGACTTAACTGTGTGAATTAAATTTACAGAGTACACAATGAAATGAAGGGGTTCTTCATCAATGAACTTTCACCTGTCAATCCCCGACGGGGAGCCCTCCTGCTGACGACGATCGCGGATTTAGATATGCTGTAGCCTATGAGTCAAGCCTTTTTTTATTTTTGGGCATCTCATCTTCATAAACCACATCAACGGCTAAGTGTCATGTCATTACGGTGACAGTGACGGTGACTGACCGGGTAAAATTGCTAAAGCATTTAAGAAAATTTGCAACGTCAAGAAAAATTTCTTTCTTTATCCTAAAAGTGAAAATTCCATAGTGGTAATGGTGACTAATATTTTTGCCGCAAACGGCTCGTTATGAATAGAGCAACAGGAACAGCTATGATATTTTTGAATTATTTGTATGTGTCTACAATATATGTAATCTGCCACTTTCGTGTTCATCTCATATATTTCCTAATGACCGGAAATATGAAGCATATATGTCTCTTCACTAAAGTCTTTCTTCCCGAAAACTGCAGAAATATATGGGTACGCTTACGCTTCAAATGCCTTGTCATATATATTAAGCTGTCTGAATTATTATCACCATTCATTTTAACCGCAAAATTCTTTCAAACTTCATGATTAATGATAGACACTTGCTTATTCAGAAATAAAATTATGGAATTACCCTTGAATTTCTTTTGAAATGTGCACACTGTTGTCAATTTGAATGTCTTTGAGGAAATTGCACATTAGCGGTGCATTTTTAGGTCTAAAAAATTAAACTCATCTTGTCGTTCCTGAGTGAATGCTACATCCAAAAATAATTTAAATTCCTGATAATTTCTGTACAAGCACGTGCGAGTGCGGGAGTGCTTGTGCGTGTCTTTGTCATTAATTCCCAATTGTCACATTAGACTTTCAATTTGGCAGCTGGACGGAGATTGGGATTTGAGTAAAGAATAGTTAAAAAATATAGATGATGTAATGGCATGGCATGGCATGGCATGAGCGGATTAACCTTCTTTCAAGACCTTACGTACGCGGTGCATCCTGCAAACAGTGGCTTAAAAACCCCATGAGTTTCCTTTTCTTTTTTTAAAAAAGAACAAGAGGCAAAGGCTTCTATTATTTATTTGGTTACTACGTTATACCCATTGTTGTATCACTACTTTGGTTTGGTTTGGCAGGCAGCCCTTTTAAGATACCCTTAACGTAGGTCGCCCTAAAGTCCTTCCATATAACCCAAACTTATTTTGTATCCTGGTTCCTTTCGTTTACGTTTACATTTACAGTTAGCACAGATTCCATTGCAACTAGACTAGACGTGTGACAATTGATGCGTACGATTTAATAGGACGACATGAGCTAAGTTGGGTTAGAATTGGAATATGCATTACACACCCAGCCAGCATCTGAATAGAAATCACTCCCGTATTCACTCATGCAAACATTCATTACGTACTAGGTCTATTCATTTCAACACTTTGCTTTTCCTTGATTCACCGTGAAGGTAAGGCAAAAGAGTAAAGGTAAATAAATTATAAAAGGGACGTACGTTACGTACGTACGATACGAAACAACAATGCAAATAAAAGGCCCGCTCGGAATAAAGTCCCTACATGTAATAATGCAAGGAATTATAATGGAGCAGCAGGATTTTTAACAATGTACGAGTGAAAATGCAAATGCACTGTACAAGTACAACAATGCAAACAGGCGGGAAAATGAAATTAACCTCCACTAATGGCATACTCACAATTTTTAAATGTTTAAATTCCTTTTTTATAAACAAATCTGCCAGAAGTTGATTATATACAAAAAAAACCACAAAATTTTCTTTTTTCTGCTGAGGTTTCTCGTTTTACATGAATAATTTCATGCTATTCCATAAAATAAAATCTAATCGGAAATTGAATACAGTACTGGGGAAGCAACTCATAATTTATAATAATCCGTTCTGTTCTGCTTGGGGCTCAACGTGTGCCCAGTGAGTAGACTCAGTTGGAATTGCAAATTGCAACTGCAAAAAAATTCTTGGCAAAAATGCGCCTTTGAGCAATAATCTCAATCTCAGTCAGTCAAAATGCCTGAATTCAAATAAATAAATAACCAACGATTGCAACTTGAATGCCGAGCGATTTGATTTAATGGTTAAAAAAACAACAAAATCATGTGTGTGTAAAGCAAAGCAAAGATGAGCTGAATATACATGCATGTATGTGACTATGCAGTTTTCTAAAAAGCCTTAACCACACATGCACGCACGCACAGGTGTATTACATTACACACGTCAATTTTGAAAAATTGTTTTCTCTTTGTTCCTTGGCTTTAACTCAATTTATTGGTAAATTGGTTTTTTTGTGTTGTATTTTTTGTTGGACTATTACATACACGAGCCAAACTCAATTCAGTATTTTCTTTTCGACGCGTCCCCAGCCCCCATCCGTCTGAATATTTCTCAATTGTATTTTTGCAAGAATTTCACCGTGTTTATGTAAATCCAAATCTTTGTATCTCATGCCAACACACGTATTCACAATTCTTTCTTGGCTACTGTGTACTAGCTAAGAATTTAAAGTCAATTTGCATAATTTACTACAATCAGAATGACACGAGGAATGGATATTTGCCATCTGTACCACCCACTAGAATTTTCTTAAGTAAAATACTAGTATAAAGTATTTTAAATAATAAACTATTTCGTTGCACCTAATTAACCCATGTCAATCATCATCGCTCTATGCATTATTCATTTGACATGGTCCGTCAGGAAGTAAAAATATTTTATATTGGAACAATACAATTTATTATTTTATTTAATTGCCAAATTCCATACAAAATTAATTCCTACACGGCTAAATAGAAATTTTTTATTGTTTTCTTGGATTTGACAATGGTTGGGCAGGAGACAAATACAAATCCATTAAATAAATTACACCTGTCACCCTTGCCAAAAAAAAACAATAAATAAATTCAAGACTAACCGATGAGGACTCAAATTGTGTTAGTGATTAGGAAGGTGAAAACTAATTAGCAATTTTCAAGGTGCAAGCAAATGCGTCCTCCATCAGTCCATGCCAAAATCACCAACGTATTTATTTAGGGAAGAATTGATAGTGCGAAGCGGAAATAACACTTAGCCTACTCCTGAATTCATCCTGCCTGACCTTAACTTTGACTGACTGGGCTTAATGAGATGAAAATAAAATAAATTGGCCTTCTCTTTAATAACAATGTGGACGTTTGGTGTGGGTGTATGTAGTGTAATGTAGAAAAAAGTGTTTAAAGCTTATTTTTTCACTCTTCTACAGACAAAGTGAGTTTTACGCCACGCTTTACATTTTAGGGAGAGTGGAGTGCATTTCCCTTCATGTAATCGCCGTGTGCCATTGACACGAATGTTTAGTGGGGCTTAAAATATTCACAAAATAAATCTTTTCAAAATCAAAAACCACATCATGCCAACAGCACTTTCAAACTTTGTACATTTAATCCTCATATTGTGGCACCATTCTACGGTAAATGTTTTTGTTTTGTTTTCTGAACCATCATACAAAAAATGCATAATCCGACTTGTCTTGTCTGTCTTGATTTTCCAATCTCAATTCGATGCACAGCGTGTTAATTAGACTAATAAAGCAAATTAATTTAGCTCTTCGGGCAAATTGAGACGGGACGCTAATTTGTTTTGGGGGAATCAAGGAAACCATAACCAGATTTGCAATTTTTGTAGACATCTCAGCTTCCATCGTCTGAAAAATGTCCACCCTTGGCTAACTCTAGTCTACATATTATTTTGACATCTTGTCAAGGAAATAATTCCCCTATTTGGTTGTGCGTGTTGGGGCCAATAAACTACAAAGGCGTAAGATATAAGATCGCACTTCCACTTGCCCTGACTTTCTTGTCACTCAAATAGGGAATATAAAAACTGTCGTTGTATTTTGCGTGTGACAGTGACACCAAGCTGAGAGACCATTGGTTTAATTTATTATGTTAGATTAGAAATTGACCTGTTATACATTGATAGGATACGATACATCAAGACTAGTCGATTGAATTGAGCAGCAGCGAACATGTTATCTTGTCCTGACTCTGGGCTCTATTAGCCAAGGAATAATTTAATTGTACGTCGTCAAGTCAAAACTATTTTGTCAAAAATAGTAATTTAGAAAGTTTCTTCCTGTTTGTGGCAGCTAACAATAAATGAACCGTCTTATTTTTATACAATTTGTGGTGTTGTTCCACTGTCTCTGTGGTCAAGTCGATTACAAGGGTGGAGCATTGTTGTGTAAAATATTTTCCTCAAATCCTATATAAAATATTGATGTGTTCATTACATCAATTCTGGTCTGTCTGTCTAGTCAGTGGTTATTGGTGATTTGACGTGTATAAATAGGAAATGGTAGTGATTGGACTGGAAATTATGTCATTTGTTGGAAATATTCCACAAAAAAATGAAATGTAATTGACCATTTGACACGGTTTTTCCCAGATGATATAGTATTCTTGTAATAGCAACAAAAAATTAACATTTCTTACCGAAAATAAAGAATCCTAATGTTAAGAGCTTCCTTGTCTTATCCATGATTGCTGCTGGGGTTGTATTTTTAATTTGGATCTTGACTGACCTCAACAATCTGCAATTTCTTATTGTTGTTCTATCGCGGCACACAATTAAAACAAATTGAACATTGCGGATTACAGCACGTGAAATACCGGAACAAAGATTGTTCGGTCTATTCTTTTATTTGGCTTCACAAGTTATTTGAGTTTTTTTACTGAGGAGAACCGGAAAGAGAAATTTTGGAATTGAAATTGGCAATTGGCTTCTTGATTTGAATGCGAATGTCCTAGTTCTATCTTCTGCGTGTATGCATGCAGATGCAGTCGGTGACACAAAACAGGGTTTCTCACATACACAAACAAATCACACTCTTCCTCTCTTCTTCAATTTTTTTGCATCATTCATTCAACTTTTGAAGGTGCAAAAAATTCAATTTTGCAAATTTACTTAAACTAATGCGTCTTTTCCGAACCAATTTTTTCAATGATTTAAGCGAATTGAATTTAAATTGCACAATTTTGTCTAAATTTTGCTAAATTTTCACATGGCTCAAAACAATTAAATTTCGAACTAATTACTGCTGATTTTATGCCCGGTTTCTTTAATTGGCTAATACCGAGGATCGATTGTTGCAATCCGTCGGCGTGTTGTGGCTCAACTGAAGGAACTCTATTCTGAGCGCCAGAACTTACCTTTTCCACATCATGTTGTTAACCCAATCTTTTCTTCTTCTTCTTCAGTTGTTGTAGTCCTCATACAAAAATTCTTATAACAGCAACAGGAGTGTTACTACAACAAGAAGTTTCTCTCATCGATCCTCGCCGTCTTCGTCATAGTTAACTCTCAAGTCATCCACCCATCAAAGGCTTCCCCCTTCCCATGCTTATGACCGCCAGGTAAGTCAACTTAGCATTAGCTCCTTACCTGTGTTTTGTGTACCTGAAGAAAAGCGAAAAGAGAGTCGCCTCTGGCTAGGCGAAAGGAGGTGAAGAAAAATAATATTAAGGAAGCATCAGAAGAACAAAAACCCTCACCAGTTGATTGTTGGATGCTCGAAGCTGTATGCCATGCCGGGAAGCTTAGCTGGTGTATATCTGGGTTATTCGAAAAAATATTCGACGCCTCAGTTCATATTTTCCTCCATTTTTGCATGCACAGGAGCATGCGCAGATTTATATTGATTTTTGAGTATTTTCAATCATTTTCGGTTGGACAGAAATCAATGAAGGTAAATTATGATTGGACACTTAAATTATTACCTACTAACGGTTTAACACAATTTATCAAAATGACGCTATTCAATTTGACCTTAAGAGCCTGCTGTTTGTCCTCATGACTTGTGTACATGACCTTGCCTACATTTCACCAAGAAAGAAATCTATTGGCAAGAATCACGAATAAATAATTTATTATTCAGTCGTTGTCCCATTACATAAAATCCTGAATGCCAATTACTGTTATTAGTGGCTAACATATGAGAATAATCTCCGAGTTCATCTTTGGCTTTGATTTTAGTATTACATGAGAGGTCAATTTAACCCACCGCTGATTTTAGCATTTTAAACTTTGTTCATGTTTATGTGTAAACACCCTATTGTTTTCCCCTTATGACTTTCCCTTGAATGTGAATTGATTGATCAATTATTATTTCCATTCAGATTACAACTATAACAAATTCAATTGGGAAGGTCCGAGCAGAATCGTGCTTGGAGGAATACATTGATTTGATTGTTGTGACGGATCACAGATTGTTGTTGTTGGTGATGTCCAATGATTTCAAAGATCAACAGACAGATAATTTCCTCGAGTCACTAGGTACAACATGTGTAGTACACTTAACCAATGCTGTAATAGTTAGCACAATTCCTTTCTTTCATTATGGGATTATTAATTTTGTAGTATGCGTAGCGTACGGATTAAATCAGTACGTCAACTCTAATCTACTTGGTTTTTGTGACCCAGCGGGGAAACTGCTTCTAATATGTTGATTCGTTTACATTTGTTTTTTCTATTTGCATGCATGCCTCCCGTGCATATGAGCATGAGCGGGACACATATTTTATTCCTGTGCAAATTCCCACGGATTGACTCAAGAGCAGGCAGTTGCATGACTCGTATGTGTTACAATTATTATAAAATTTAGTATCCATTGTTTAAATGATATATCACATTGCATTAATTTTCCTATGCTAGACTACCTTGCACTATCAACTGAATTTTATTTTGACAAGGAAAAGTTGAAATTATTAATTTCAAGAATAAAATTTCATTTGTTTTTGTTTGACTAAATGACAGAATTTTGACACAGAGGAACTCAATTGTAAATGATCTAAACTCAGAGAAAGCTTTAGAATTTAAGTTTGTTACACCAATTTCATGTTTAGTTGAATTTGGGACGTTAATCCAAGATTTACGAGTACAGGAATAATTAGCATTGAATATTTTTCCTCGTTTAATGTTGAACACTTTCCCTTCTGCCAACCCTTTTAGAATTTCTTTATCACCTATTGTGAGTCAGATTTTATTTCAATTTCGTGACATTTAATGCATCTTTAAATAGGAGAATCGTGTGTGATCTTCATGTGGCAGATGCAGATGCAGATTTGTGCTCTGTCCTATTTAGTTTAAGCTTCACGCATCTCTACGCATGGCTAACACGTACAAATATTTCCATTGCGAATTCCAACGTTAAAAATAGAAAATTTAAAAATCCAAGGATGTTTAATATAAATACAACAAATGTAAAAGGAGAAATTGATTGGATTTTTTAACATTGATGGACTAATGTTCTTTTATTTTACTGTTGCATTTTATTTGATTGTACTGAAGAGTTCACCGCAACGCAACGCATTGCAAAGCACTGCATAGATTGGATTTGAATTAATAAGAATCAAATGATGAAAAGAATTGAGTGAATGAATTTGATTCATTCCTTGATTAGCCATCAGCATCCCATGCCATGCAATGGTCACACACAACACAAAACCACAAGAGCGGAGAAGAGCACAAATGAAATAAACGTGATTGTCCTTCAATTCAATTCAGCAGCAGCAGCAGCAGGAGCAAAAGTTGCAAAAAATTAATCTTTAGATTCAAATCAAAATTCCTTTTAATCACGCCTAATTTAGTTTAATTCCCGGCGGCAGGAAAAGTAAAAGTAAGCAGCTCAGCTCAGCTCCTTGCAATGCAAATTTTGAAGCTTAAAGTTCAATAGATTTTATTCCCATTAGGAAATAATACGAATAATTCACAACACAATAACTGTTAGACTTATTAATAATTTATTCATTAATTGATACAGAAGCAGCTCAGGTATGAGATTTTCTCCAATTCTAAGTAAGTGATTAAAGCCAAAAGTTAATTGAAAGAACGAACGAGAAAACTCAGACTAATATTAAAAATAATTTTAAAGAAGAACCCTACTAGGAATTAATTCCATCGTGGTAGTTTCTCCACAAATAGCCATACTAACTAACTATGTAACAATTAGTAAATACAGAGATTGCCTTTGAAGAGTTTGCATGCAATTTTATACACGAGTTAAATTTTAGTTTTCCGGTGATCCCCACAATTCCATCATTTTTAGTTTGACTTAGACTTTATGGGGTCACAAAACACAGTACTTGACTTGTAGAATTATAATTCTAATTACATTTACATTGCTTGACACAAGATTTTGTTCTCATCTCAGGTCACAAAATCTCACGGATTAAAATTCGGCGTTGTTCTCTGGCGCTGCTCCTTGATCAACTCCTAATATCCATACTGGCGACTTTTTGTTGTTGCTGGAATTGACTACCCCACTGTTCAATTTCCTCGCGAGCTAAAAAAACGTTTAAAAATGAATAACAACAGAAGTTAGATGTCATATTATATGAGATTTCCAATAAATAATTTAAGCATCTCATTTGCATTGCGCAAGGGTGGCCCTTATTTTAATTTTCATCTACTTCGTTTGCACTTGCTTGGATTTATTTCACCCTCATGGGACGGCAAGCCACAAGACAGGACGAGAATTGCCTTGACCGAGTAATTGGTTCATATAAAAAACAAGAGTGGACTGAATTCCTAATCCTTATGAAATGAAATGAGATACTTCTCATGTGGTCCACGCACTAGGCACTAAAAGTACAAGTTGTCCGTCGGTTCAGCTAAGCTAAGCTAAACTCTNACGAGAATTGCCTTGACCGAGTAATTGGTTCATATAAAAAACAAGAGTGGACTGAATTCCTAATCCTTATGAAATGAAATGAGATACTTCTCATGTGGTCCACGCACTAGGCACTAAAAGTACAAGTTGTCCGTCGGTTCAGCTAAGCTAAGCTAAACTCTGTAATAACATTACATGAGAATTAAACGCTTCTACCTTGTAGCCCTTTAGCTAATCCATAACTCATAACACAAATTGTTCGTGTTTTCTTTGGAAAATGGCCTGTCTTGATTTGGTTTGGGTTTTCTGCATTACCTGATAAAAATCTCGATCTCGGAAGCGAAGCCTTTGAGATCCATCAGGATTCACGACTCGAAGTGCTGGGGAAGCACCTGCTGCTGAGTCCTCGACTGACCCCGTCGTGTCCACATCAAACACTTGACCTTGACCCGCGGTTCCGCTGTTACTAGCTGCCATCGGAGGACCCGCATAGCCTCTCTTTCCGTTCGTCCAACCCCTGCTGTATTGAAAAGTTTGCCCTTGACATCCGATGAGTACAAGGGCTCCCACTAATAGGGCCAATCTCCAAGTCAATGTCCCCATGTTTCTGAATTTAATTCAAGAGATTATTTCTCAGGTTTAATCTATTTGAAAATTATGAAATGCTATGCGCAATTCGTCGTTAAGAGGATTTCCTTTGTGACTTAATTTCGCAAAGGTTGACAATTGAAGGGATGGGCGTGCCGCCGCATTAGCCACATTATTTGTTTGCAATTTATTATATTTAGAAAAATCCACAAATCCATCTCGCAAGGTAAGGTGTCGGTGAACAATGCAATTTGAGTGTGAAGGAACGCATGATTTTGAATTCTCTTACAACGAGAGGACTTCTCGGTCAGTTTATTTGGGTCAGGTGAATATGAAAATGCAATGTAATTTTGAGTCTAGCTGGATTAGATTGGATTGGATTGGTTCACTCAGCTCAATTGTTATTTAATTAACAAATTTTTTAAGCGCTTTATGTACCATTGTTATTCTCACAAAGGAAAAAAGATTTTATGTCCTGCAAGTCAGCTCAACTGTTAAATTACAAGTATTGAGAGCTTTGTTATTAAATACTAGGACACCTTATAAGGAAGAATTTTATTTGGTAGGGTTCAAAAATCATTTGACCGTTGAATATATTTACATGTTCGTCGTAAAAAAACTCAGATTTGGTCAAAGCCTTATAGCGCTGTCGTAACTGGAATCACCCTAAAAAATTGACAAAGACATAGTCATATCGAAATCCGTTAAAATTTTGAGAAATTTATAAGATGATAAAATTGAAGAACATTAGCTCGAATGATTTTTTCGTCTAACGTAAAAAAATTCGGTCTGAATTTAGTAAAAAGTATGATCTAATTCTCATGTTTAGAAACATTCGGCGTGTTAAAACTTACTTTCACTTTTCACCACGTTGAAAATTATCTTTCGCAAATACCAAATATAAAATTATAAATAAATGTATTATAAATAAATAATAAATATTAATAAATAAATAAATATTATAAACAAATTAATATAGAAGTATAAATATAAAATTAATTTGCTATTGAATCAACGAATACGTATATTGGCATTGATATTAATTCAAATTCACTTTCACAGTAGTTTGTTCAAATTAGCTAGCAAATAATTCACACATACCCAGGCAAACCTAAGTGACGATATGTTCCATCATGTACAAGCGTAGCGCTGAATATTTGCACTTTCTTTCAGCCTCGTACCATGGCGTACGGTAACCATATTATATGGAATAAAAATAGAATAACATTGCAGAACATAAAAATTTGTTATATAGATTTATAAACTACTTTCAAATTTCTAGCATTTGCAAAAACCGGTGTAAATTGCAATACGGAAAAAAGTAAAGTCTAATTTCTCAACAAAGCCATAATTAAATTTAAACGGGATAATTCGCAAACCCAAAAAAATGACATGGTTTCTCTAAGCTTGAATGTTAAATTCGTATTCCGTCTGACATGCAGGAAATGGAGAACAATATGAACAAATGTGCAGTGCATTCATATTCAAAACAAGAAGAAAGATGTTTTTACAAAGACCTAAAAACTGAAAGAAGAAAGATGTTTTTGGAATTTGACAGCCTGTCATCACATTGCGGTAATAGCTCTAACTCTGTCTCTGCCTCTGCACTTCATACTTGCTCAATTCTAAAATATTAAAAGCCAGAAAGCAATAAGGCAAGCCCGATGAGAGCTTTTTTGAAAGGGAGAGCTTTTGAATTGTCATTCTAGCACTACTGGGTGCATCTTTATGACATCTTATTGTTGTCATACCATGCCAATCATGACTATGATTAACACACATGATTATTCTACTCACAAACCACTTCAACTTCAGTTAAGCCTCCATTCAGCATAGTTTTTTCTAGAACCAAATGACTAGCAAAAATCCACCATACCTATAACTCTGGATTTTTTAAACATTTTTCATGTAAAATTGTTATTAAATTGTGGACAAGATTCATCAGACTTGATGATAGTTGATTTTTTCCAAAATAACAGCTGTACATCTTTTTTGAAATTTCGCTTTGAAATACTTTACGTTTATGGCAATTTAAACTAGAATTTATTGTGCATTAAGCCAGCGAATAAGAAGCCTCTGCTAGCTAATGTGTTCACTTAATAATGTACGGTTAAAATTGCTTGTGTCTGGTACACCGTACACGCTACTCAACAATGAGATTTTTCCAACAATGAGAAACCAGAAGAGCCATCTAATGCACGGTGTTTGTTTTAAACTCAAGTAAGATGTAAGTTTCAAGATGCTAAAGTCATTAAAGTGCTTAAAAGCGGTTTGAAATCTTGAGAAGACCAGTTTGGATTTCTCTTAATCCAAGAAAAAACCGTTATAAAATACGAAAGTCTATTCTATAATATATGAACGTATGTGTATGAGTATTTTTTGTGGATATTATGAACAGAGAGAAAATATTCGTCCATGGTTATATTATTCCAAAAAAAGCTTACGTCTGAACTGAAGAGAAAATGGAATCTGCCGACGAAGGTACTAGCTTGGCCATTATAAGTTTTGGCTGTTACAAATTTAATGTAGTGGAGATGCACTGAAATATTTTCACAATTGTCTAATCAAACGAATTCAAGAAAAACGCAAATTTTTAGAACAACAGCTGAACGACTAATCCAAATTTTCTACTAGAGGTGTGAATTTTATCTCTCTTGGAGTTCCTCACCCGACTGTGAATCTGAGGTCCAGAGTTGGCAGTTTTTATATTATTCGGATGAAATTATTCTTGTAATCGGAGGAGACTAATTAATAGCTTGAGATGAACAAGCTCTTTCACCCTCTTATTCTGACGTCAATCTCTTCTGACACCCCATCCCAGATCAAAGAAACTAAGGGAGGCTTCTAGAAATATGTCATCGTGTTTAATCTCTTGGCAATTATAGGAAGAACAAAAACATGGTGACATTTGGAGCGACATGAACTGCACGAATGATTTTCCAACCCACCTTGAGACCGGAGGCCTACGCAGCTGAACAGATCTGTGTGGGTAAGGTGAATCCCAATTATCCTTCTCACAATTGGGCTAATTTAATTGACTTCAATTGAGAACAGTGAGAGAAAATATCCAGGGAAGATGAAATAGAGAAGATGTAGAGGGATGATGAATATAAATTATCTTTTTCACACATTTGTGCTGGACGTGAATAGAATTAAGGTTGTATCATTAATAGCCTTCCCACTCTCCAAGCTTATTAATGGGCAAAGGTATTATTTGCAGTAGTAATCATGTGCAGGTAATTAAAAGTAATTTAATGGTAGAACTCAAAATTATTCTATTAAAAGATTGAGTCATTTTGAATCTGTGCAAGATTTTTCATCTCGTTCGACTTTAAGCTTCTATATTTTTCATGATCGTCTTCATCTCCATCTTATAGGGTAAAAATGCTAGACTTCCACATTATCCAACCAACTAATCAGACTGATTTAAATAATTATTTTACAAACTGCCCCCATATAATGAAACCAATTGGATTGAAAGTATTGAACCAGTATTTCATTTGAATGCACTCAACGTGTCAGAAATCGGGCTTTCTTTTCTTACGACTGTATATTTAAAAAAACAATAAATGTCTTCAGACTAATTACAATTGGAATTGGTACATTAGGGTCTTCCGCGATTCCTCTTATAAGTGGAGTCTCCATTTTTTTCACTTAAAATCACCAAGACGTCAAAGCTCAGCTGCGAATTCGACTAAAACGACTGAATTTATATGTCTACTTAATTCTCGTTATCCTTGTGTGGCATGACTAGCATTGATCTTGAGAATTTTGGTATGGGCCAGGATAATCCTGGTTGTCGCATTTACATTCCTAAAATGTATCTGAAGAAGTTTCTATTCATTGAAAATTTAATTAATTAGTGTTAATTTACTTGTTTAAAAACAGCACTGCTTTTAAACATTTACTTGTTTAAAAACAGCACTGCTTTTAAACATTTACTTGTTTAAAAACAGCACTGCTTTTAAACATTTACTTGTTTAAAAACAGCACTGCTTTTAAACACAACTGAAAAGACTTAAAAGTCAAATTGACACTTAGCCTTATCACACTTTTGGATTCAGATTTACATTAACATCTACTCAATTGCAATTGCCAGATCAATAATTACTCATTAATAAATTAACACAAATAATGACTGTACTGTTTTGCATCAGATGGCAAGAGC
>WJEZ01001500.1:0-17248 GCA_009869925.1 Thalassaphorura encarpata
GTACCCGAACCCTGGAGATAATATCTCGATTCGGTTCTCAATTTTTTGTCTCGCTCTACCCTTGTGAAGTGAAGTGAAATGGAGCACGAGCACGATACATAAACCTAAGTAAAACATAGTATTGGCGTTTGACAGGTGCGTTTTAGTAAAAAAATCCAAATAGAATAGAATTTAGTATTTGAATTGCAATACCCCTCTATTGCTACTTCAGACATTGTTAGGGTATTTTTGTTATTATGAACGAGTAGAGCTAAAAGCTAGCTAGCTTTTATCTTTCCTACAATTTGAACAAAATTTACTTTTATGTCATATTCAGATAATTTAAGCATCCGATTAAAATTGTTGAGGCAGTACGAATAGAGAAAATAATATATACATTTATGGAGCATATTGTTAAATCAACTAAATGAATAATTATACACGCATTTCTGATTTATTTTGGATAAGATAAAGAAAACTGCAGTTCGCATTTCGCTACTGGGATATTAAAGGCTGGGCTTTGAGCCCGCTCGTTTTGAACCGGCCGCACTGATTACATGAAATGTGCTTCAATTTAAGTCTTGTAATAAATTGTAATTGAGTTAATTACATTTTTTATTTTAAATATAAAACCCAAAACCCATATAGTACATACCCGATTCTTAACACTAACCCCTAGCCATTTAAAAATCTGGATATTTAATTAATTTTACCAATTACTACCGTTGAAATCAATACAAATCTAATCAAATGGCTTCGGCTTGCGAAGATTTGAGTGAATTTTTAGTGAGTTGTTTAACGACGTCTCTATACGTTTTTTTCTTAAATTTGGACGCTAGAATATATCTAATTGTCTATATTTTTGCAGGAGACACTGAGACAAATGAGATTTATGGATGATAAAATTGTTTACGCTCTCAATACCTCAATTCCTACGGAATCATTCAAGGGCAAACTGGATGCGAGTGCCAAGTGTAGGGACTTGTTTAGCCAGGTATTTAAGCTGAATGATAATATTATACATGAGAAGACATAGCTAGCATAGCTTGAATATCTAAAGTTTGTATATGTATTGTTTTGGTGATTCTGTTATCAACTATTACATTTTATTTCTTACTTTGTATTCCAGTTAGTCCAAAATCACACGACGAGAGATACAGCACTTCAACAGTGTTTAAATTCAACTGTAGTCCGCGTTCAAAACTTAAAAGTTGAACGCGATGCAAATCCAGACGATATTCAGTCAATCAAAAGACTTCGCAAGGAGCAGACTAAGGTAATGCAGAGTAACCGTCTGTGTAATTTGATTGCACTTCATCTCCAAATGTTGTCCACTGAAAATTAGTTTGAATTAATACTAATTCCGACTTCATTATTTTTTTAGCTTCGTGAATTGCAAACCCAGGTTAATGTGGAAGAAGTCATTCGTGGGAGAACGCTCAAACTTTATAATGAAAGATGTCGAACATTTTATAAACCAGAGTCCAGTGGAAATTAACCACAAAGAAGTTTAGTTCCGTACGTCCAATATTACTAATGGGATATTTTGAATTGGTCAAACCCAGATGGATACGTACAAATAAATAGTGCACATTTTGTAGTCGTACTAATCAATAGTACAGAATTTCTACCACTTATTCCTACATTTGGGAAACATGATTTTGAGTTTAGACGATTGTCAATCTTCTTTTGAAAATTGCCTTAATACGCCTTAAAAATTGATTTGATCCTTATAAAAAGTGGTGAATAATTTATCAGGCCAAATTATGAAATCTAATTGATTGGCCATTTTAGATGTAAAATAACGTTCATATTTATTAGAGTTCCCGTGTCCTGTGTATATTAATTCGAAATAATTACGATTTACCAGGTTCTAAAATGAGGAATAAAATTAATTTCAAAATCGGACACTCTATAAACAAATTTTATTGTACACTTAAAAACGAATTAATCTATCATAATCACAATATTCTGACACAAATAAGATCATCTCTTGTTAATTACATTAAATGGGGAAAACCTGATTGTTATCCAATTCCAAAATCACTACTTATGCGGTCACTACTTGACCTTTTTAGTTTTATATATGGACACGAGCTAACTAATCATGCTAACATCGGTCACTTCATATCTTTAAGCTCGGGATGAGCGGCTAATTCTTTCTCTACTTGTAACTTCATTTGCCTTCGGTGCTCTTCATTGATTTTACGATGCCATTCCAAATTATTTCCTTCCACTGTTTCTCCTCTTCTCCAGGCTTCTTTCCCTAAATAAACTGCAATTGCACAGCCTATTGTACCGAAACCAAGCAAGTAGATATTTAATCGAATTCTAGCCCAGTTTCTGGCTTTGTGGATGGCTGCATGACTGAAATGCAAGAAAAAATTATACTTGACTTGAGGATTTTCCCAAAAACCAGATTTCTACGTACTCTACTTGATTGGGAACATCTTCTGGTTTTTTATATTGACCTGACCACACAAGGAATTTTCGGTCCCAGGGTCCAACATTATGCATAATTCGAGCTGTAGAAACAAATCGGATTGAATAATTGTACTATTGACGAATTCTAATATGACCTTAGCTTTAGCTTACTGAGGTTAATTGCATTTGGGTCATCCACAATGGGCCTTCCGAGTGACCCAGCTGATCCCGGGACAGGAGGTGCTGGAGTGATTGGCTTCCCCGAATCAGCTGCACGAAGGATTTGTGTCCAACTCTGAAAACCTCGACTGCTTCGTCCACAACATTGTCGTAGAAAATTATTCGCCAACATTACAAGAAACAAATGCAGATGCAACAATGATCGATGATCACATTAGAGGATAAAAACAGGATGCAGCTGACCTTTGACGATAACAAATGACCGTAGATGCTAAATATGCCAAAATTTATATAATATTTGCGGCAGTACAGTTTTAACTCAAAGTCTTATGACTAAATTCAAAACCCGTGGAATTCGGTCACAGAACCAAATTCTACGAGGCAAACTGAGAATTCAACTCAAATTTATGTTTTTATTATCAAAAATCTTTAACGACAACGGCAGTGTCACTGTGAGACAAAAAAAAAGAGGCTAATTAGTTAATTTCTATACTAATTAACTATTTAATAAACGATACTATGTAACAAAATTATATCTGGAATGTTTTAATAAACACAAGCTCTTAGTTTTTATTCTTCATCTGAGGAATCTTCAACGTTAGAGAAGAATACTTCTTCCGGCTTGAATTTGGCAGGGTCATAGTTCAAATAAAATCCTTGGCTGTGAAATTCTCGTACTTCACATGGATTTTTGAATGCTTCCAGCAATTCATTGAAGCCAAACTTGTCATCGTCATAATCTGGTGGAGCGGCTCTAGCCCCAGCAATACATGCTGGATAGGATACTCCTGGAGTGGCTTCCAATATTGCTTCAACGACGACAGTATGTGGCCATTCTTTCTCAAAGCCATGCTGATAAGTCACTTTGTCTCCGACGTGGCTCATAAAGTCAGTCATTTGTGTTTCCTTTTCAGGATAAATTTGGTGCCGATCAAGGAGCGCTGAAATGAATGAAATAAAATTGCTTAATTAATTAATATGGTTTGAAAATTAGTGTTCTTACAACTCCCCGGCAATCCGACAGAGATCCATTGTGCACGTCCATCACGTGAAGCTCCAAGTCCAATCTCAAATTCATGATGGGTTGACCATTCCCAACCAACGGAATCTTGAATTGCCTTGTGAAGTTGGTAAAAGGTGAAATTTTCTGGCACTTGGATTCTTCTCCAAATTGTTGGATTCGTGTCATCCAATGAGATTTTTAATTGATATACTTTTCCCCTTGGTGGGGTATCCGGGCCGATAGTGAGTGATGCAAGAGAAATTACTCCAACGAAATGAAGCTGCTGCTGCTGGAACAGGAGTAGGAAGTGGTTTCCAAGAAGCCTGAAGAGTCAGCTTTGTAAAGGTCACGGTAGGCTTAAATCTGACCTCTGGTTGTGTGTTCAGAATTTCTTGATAGGCTTTGTATGCTATATCTTCTAGGCTAAGCTGATAAGGTGATAACTGAAATGTCTTATTTCGCTTGGTTGCTTTGCCCTTCCCATCTTTAAACTCAAATTGAATTTGAAGTGAATTAGCAACACGATTATGACGAGCTTTTTCTTCTTGCAATCTTTCCATCATTTCTCCAGCTCGAAATCTGAGATTGGCCAAAAGCAGATCAGGATCCATTATAGCTTCACGACCTGAAAATTGAAACCGTAATAATTCGTTCAATATGAAGTTAAGTAGAATTTTTTTAGTAATTTTTTATTACCATGAAATGTTTTGCCAGTTGTAACATGATTGTTCACACTCTTAATGACGACTTTCTCATTACAAATCCCATGAGCTCCGTTATAAAGTTTTCGCTCTAGCTCTTGATTGCCAGGAAAAAGATACTTCAATCGTCCCCAATTTATTCGGCTTAATTGTTCAAGATTTTGGACACCGAGAATTTGTGCCACTCGTTGTCCATTTGTACTCGAACGACCAAATCCAGGAATTTCGCTCAGGCTAATTCTGTGTCGAACAGAGTTGAATCCAGTAATAGGGAGTACGGTGACTGCTGCTGGTTTGTTAAGCTGACATGCCATCTTAGCAACAAGTTTATTATTGGATACACCGGCCGAACATTCCAGTTCAGTCTTTCCAATCAAATAAGCTGCCATTTCCGACACAAATTCGGCTCCGTATAGCAATTTTAAGATTCTCCAATCATTCCTTTTTTGATAGAATCTGTAGGCTGTTGTGGCACTTAGCACATGTCCCTCGATGTACACGTTATTGGCAATTTCAACAAAATGCGTATTTTGCATCCGAGTCTCCACTTCATTCGTCATGTTGACGTAAAATCCGTCACTGGATGAATGTTCCAGGACGACTCCTGACCCGAAATTGTTGCAGAATTCTTTCAGCGCATCAAAGACTTCCCACGATCCATGACGAGGTGTTTTTGCGTCAGGTTTACCCCATAATATTGGTTTCCTGATGACATTGAGATTTTGACAAAGAAAGCGAGCCCTTTCGACCCGAATATCTCTTGAAATCCCACATGCCTTCGCTTCGTGAGATGCGGACACAATTCTGGAAATAAAGGATGACCAGATGGTAAATTGTTCTAATAAGGAATTCGTTTTAAATAATGTCAATAAAAAACCTTCCAGTGTGGTCTGCAACAACACAAGGAGTTCCACGACAATGGGGAAAGTTGTATCGTTGATAGAGTTGAACCTCGAAGCAATCTATATCCAAGAACGCTATTACCTCATTTGAAGGGTCAGGTCCAGCCGCCATTACCTTCAAAAACACAATTAGATGCATACGAATAAGAAAAATATGCTTTAGTCAAATGTACTAACTAAGTAAAATCAGAATCAGTATGCTAGTTTGTCCGTCCGACCTAAATTCATGCTCAAATTTTTTCTAATACACATTAATAAAGTCACGCTGGATCTGAACCATACTAAATGCTAATAAATGTGAGAACAAATTCAGTCAAAAACTCGAAATTATATTAAATTGTATTATAAGTGTTACTCACGTGTAATTTACTCACTACACTTAGCACACTAAGGTGCTACACGATCCAAAAGACTGAGTTTCACTTGCACAACCAAGAACCTGACCTGGGATGCCGTTTAAACGTCACTTTTCATCAACTCAAGGCTTTTTACCGAATCGGAATTTGTTTACTGACAGGAGACAATAGAAAAGGCACAGGATACCCAGGTGGCCCTGAGTCTGTACACGAGACTGAGAAACGAGTCAGAAACGTTTTTGTCTCAACTCCACACTCCAGTCGCGTATACTCTACCTACTCCAGTAGTCCCACTTTCACCAAGTCCTCGTTCACGTGCACAAATCCAGTTCAATAGCCTAGTCCCAATGTAGTGTAAAAAAGTACGACCACCGACAGACCACAGAACAGACTCAACTGTACTTCTCAACCTCAACAAATGATAAAGTCTCGTGTCTCGTGTTGAGCTCGAACTAAAGGCTACGGTAGTAGGCACAGGTAGTATGCACCAGGCAGTCCATGGCAGTAATAATTGAAAGAATCAGTTTTTCTGCCATAATGTTTAGTTTACCCGTCTGGTATTCCACAATTTTCAGATGAAGAAATGCGTCCAATCGGTTTAGAATTGGAGGAAATGCATTTAAAATGAAATACCAGAAAAATAGTTCACATTTTAAAGAATATTTTCAATTCACACGGCCACACAACAACTTTCAATGAGATGCAAAAGGAAGGGGTAATGTGCGTAGCGTAGAAGCAATAAATATGAGAATGAAGATTTTGTTCATTTTGTGGGTGCATGAGTTAGGATTTAAGGATGAGTGAGCTCCCTTTAAGTTTTATGGAACCGTGGAGGGCCTAAGGTTCAGAATTTTTTTTACTTCACTTCAAACGACATAAGTTAGCAAGTTGCAAGGTTCAAGATGTACACCATGAGTAGATGTATCAGTCCATGATTTTCATGAGTTTGCTATAACTATTGTCTACTCATCAGAGCAAAAGTCCTGCTGTGCAATGGAAAAGATTTTCTTATCATTACAAAAAGGAAACATGAAAATGAATCATCAACATCTGCCATCCCTCAGAAGATCATGATTCTGATTCTTTAATGCTATAGTATATATAGTACGTCAAGTGCAGGTACGGCAAGATGTAAAATGAACTGAATTTAATACGAAAGAAGTCGTCTGAGATTTTGCATTCCTTTTCTTTATATAGATATTTATAAAATGAACAGAGATGCAATTCTGATGTAAATGTAAACGTTGAGATAATATTAAGGCAATCAAGTGAAGAGGAAATCTCATTTAGTGAAACGCACTATAAGTTGAATGCCGATGCATGCCTAGTAAAATCATGGATGTTTTCTTTTCTGTTTAATTTGGAATTCCTTTATTAACATTTGTGACAATATAAGAAGAGTTAAGATTGGTTGAGCAAATGCCTGTCTAAATAGCAGTCACTCGTAAAATGACATTTGTGGTATGGGATGGCCACAGTGCTTGCAACACATTTTCCTGTGAAATCTTTTGTATAGTTTGGTTTACATGTGCAGTAACTCTTCCCATCCGCATCCTCATCTCTGACTTTACATATGGAATTTTCTACACAATCCATGGCATAGTTCATTTGTAGGTCACAGCGTTGCCCTTCCTTCAGTTTACAAACTTGATCCTTTTTATTCCAAATCTCAGACCCTTGACATCCACAAGTTGTAAATCTTGAACCATTTTTTAAGCAAGTTAATTTATGCGTTGGAGAGCAAGGGCCACCCTTGAGGCTTCCTCTTTTAGCAAAGGAACTACAATCTTCTCCGTATAATTTTTCACGGACACATCCTTCTCCTTTAAACTTTGGCCAAAATCCTGGATCACATTCACATTCTTGTGTCTCATTTCTGTTCCTGCATGACGAATTTGGCGAGCATTTGACCTTTGTACTCAGGTCAAGTTTACAAGTTTTCCCGATTCTTTTAAAACATTTCAAGGCAGCCCGATCAAAATATGATTCTGGGTCTCTTTTCTTGCATTCTTGTTTTGAGTAGCAAATTTCATCACGTGGATCCCAAACAGCACCAGTACACTTTTAAAACATTTCAAGGCAGCCCGATCAAAATATGATTCTGGGTCTCTTTTCTTGCATTCTTGTTTTGAGTAGCAAATT
The DNA here is from genome assembly GCA_009869925.1 of Thalassaphorura encarpata. NCBI lineage: Eukaryota > Metazoa > Arthropoda > Collembola > Poduromorpha > Onychiuridae > Thalassaphorura > Thalassaphorura encarpata. Next base: position 7,688 of record WJEZ01001500.1, read on the forward strand.
TCATCACGTGGATCCCAAATAGCACCAGTACGACATTCGCAATGCCCACGCACACACGAAAGGCCAAGTCTAGGATCACAGGAATCTCCATTCACAGAATCACAAGTACCACCCTGAAGTTTATTTTCGTGACATACACGACGATTCGGAGAACGGTGAAAGCCCCGGTCGCAAATGCAACGTCCAGCCGGTGGACCAACTCTGGTCTTCCAATCCACTTCCCATTCTTCAATGTGGCTGTTAGCTGGGCAATGAATTAAATTATCTCGCAAAAATCGAAGCAAATAATAACCACGCTCTGTCCCCAATTCGAGTTGACATTGATTTGATTCTTTATCGTAAAATAGCTGGTAATCTTCGCCCCTTTCTTCACAAACATTCTTAACGCAGGATTCTGTAGTCTCGGACCAAAATCTTCCATCTGTGCAAACACAAGTCCCATTTCGACATGTGAATCCTTCAGACAATTCACAGATTTTGGGAGGAATGTCTTCCTTTGGGTCACAATTTGCCCCATGGGTCATCCCACGAACGCACATGAAATTACCATTGGGGACAAAGAAATCCTCACATTCACATGTTTTGTTTGCACTACAGTATCCATTTGGAGGACATGCAACACGTGGATTAATTTGGTCGGCACATTGAGATCCAATGGGTAAAATGCACTTTTTATATTCGTCATTAAAAACTGAATTCTTATTTCCGTAGGATTCACAATATGAGGCAGGGTCACAACTACCATTTAATGCGACAAATTCAGGGTATTTGCAATACTCGGGTTCAAGTGGAATTTTACCTGATTTTACCAAATGCACTATTAAAATGAAGAGGAATGAATGAGCAGGAAGTGCGTTCATTTTGAATCACTGGCACTACAAACTTCGACTGTGTTTTTCTTTTTGCTTGTGTTTTGCTAAAATGAATTGCTTAAAAATGTTAAACCGGTTGACCAAAACAAAGCAGAGCTTAAGCTTAAGCATAAGGCATCCCCTGCTGTGTAAAAGTTATGTAATGAGAATAAAAGGTCATCTGTATTGAGAGTACAAATTAATTTCTTGTACAACGCATCTAATTTGTACCAGTAACAAAAGACAAAAGCAATGCTTGATGCTTTACCGGCAATAAAATATCTCTACAAATAAGCACAAATAACAGTAATAGTATAATTTCAATTTGTTTTCATCCGATGTAAGAACAATTTACCTTATCTACCGTATTTATTCTAATAAACGCCTCCTCTCTAATACAAGCCTCTCTCCGTTATAAGCCCCTCTATTCGTGTCATTCATGTAAATAGAAGCCTCTCTCTATTACAGGCCTCCCTTTACTTTAAGCCCTTTTCATTTTATGTCTATTTTTTCATCGAGCCCTTCTAAAGATATAATTAATAGTTATAATTAGTTATAATTAGCAGAAGTTGGTAGCAATAAAGATTGCCGAACAAGTAACCAACCTAAGGCTGCCAGAGGTTATCAAGTCGATCCAAAACCAATACGGGAATGGTGAAAACGTAAGTCTGAACGTGGTGAAATGGCAGAAAAGTTAAATTGTCCAACTGAAAAGGGAAGGGATTACAAGTGACTAGCGAAATAAAAGCCTCTCTCTAATACAAGCCCCCTCATTTTTAAAATTTAGTAAATAGAAGCCTCGGTGTTTAAAAGAATAAATACGGTATGTCGAATTGAATTAGGTATTTATCATAGAGCACAGCACACGGCATGAAATCTCCTTAGATGAGATTTACTATCAGATGAACAGTATGTCAGTTTTAGCTGGGGCTTTGCATAGTAATACGCTTTGAATTAACCCATTGCGTAGATAATGAGTTGAAATTAATATTCTTCACCATGCAAGAAGTAAATCCAGCCGTGATGCTTCTCAATTTTTTCTAACATTTACACATAACTAATGTTTTTCCTTGCAGTGTAAATTGTGGGGGGTAGAAATGAGACAAACAAAAACTATTAACTCATTTATGCAAGCCATGTATACTTTCATTGTGTAAAGGAGTAGTTTGGTGTTTTTTGACCTTGGCATTTATTTTGTGGCATTCGTATTTTTGTACTTTAATATTAGTATTCTATTCTTACACTTCATGTTCTCAGCTAAGCTACACCACTCGTCAGAGTCAGATTAGATTAAACCATAGACTAGTCAGCCAATGCGAAGGGTTTAAACAACTTGAAAGTGGATATACGACATAAAATACAAAATTGTGAACAATACTCGACATTAGTATTTAATAATTTTCAAAGCCAAGTGGCCTCTGTTAAGCCATAACCAATTATGGAAATTATTAAAAACACACTGAAGGTACTTACTCTAATTTTCCTCGTCTTGAACTTTGCGGAATCAAAGGAATTCCGACTTCATCAAACATGGCCGGATAGTGCTGTGAATGATATGCAAGTTTATGGCTCGGGCATTGTCTTGGATCCTTCAAACAATTTGATTGTGCTCCATCGCAGTAAATCCATGCAAAAAGGAGGAAGTATTACTTTACGTAGGAATACTCTCATTGAAGAGGATGTCGTCATAGTTGTAGATGGAAAAACTGGGAAAATAACTGGAACTTGGGGTAAAAGTATGTTTATTCATCCACATGGAATTGAAGCTACGAGTAACGGGGATATTTTCATTACCGATTCCAAATTGCATCAAGTTTTCAAGGTAAACTCAACGAGAAGAAAATTAACCAAAATCTTTTGCAATTTGTCTATTTTATTTTTAGTTTCAATTTAACCCATCAACAAAATTATGGAACGAAATCCCGATCATGACCTTAGGTGAACGAGAAGTACCTGGAAATGACCGCACACATTTTTGTACGCCAGCCGACGTAGCCGTAATGCCAGAAACTGGAGATTTTTTCATCGCTGATGGTATACTGTAATCATCGGGTCGTCAAATTCAATTCGAATGGAAATTATCTTCTGGAGTTTACAGCTGGCTCAACAAATTCAGTCCTGATTCCATTTAACATAGTACACGGAATAACATTGGCCATTCGGACCGCTAATGACTATTTGGTTTTAGTCGCGGATAGAGATAATGCTAGAGTTCAAGCTTTCAATTCTACAGGACATTTCTTATATGAACTTACCCATCAAGATTTTGGGATTTCAGATAAATCAATGTTATTTAGTGTAGCTGCTGCAAATCAAGCTGTTTCTGAAGGTTCTGATTATTCTATCGTTTATGCTGTCAATGGATATTTGCCTTACGGACAAGCAAAAGTTTTTGAGATTGCCGCAAAGGTGAAAAATGCTACAATTGTTTCAAGTTTCCCAACAACTCCAGCAAATTTAATACCCGATCCAGCGAAAATTGAAGCACCACATGATTTAGCTGTTAGTAAGGATGGAAAAAATATATTTGTAGTTTTGTCGGAACCAGCCAAACTTACTTTGAGAAAATTCACTGAAGCGGCGAAGAATGGAGCCGGAAATGGCGGCTTTCATAATTTCTGTGCTATTATTTCTATTTTAGCACTGATAACAAGAATATAAAAATACAGTAAACTAGCTGGATTAGAATCGATGAGTCTGATGTACAAAACGAAAGATTAAAGAATTAAGGTGCTCTAATTTAATAACTCTTTTTTTTATTAGCTCTAATAATATTACCTTACCAGTTGAATAAATTAGCCAAGAACTTAATTGTGTTTTTGATTTTAAGCTTAATGTTCTTACAGGATACAACTACGTGTAACTTAGCCATACTTAGCTATGCCTACTTTATAAAATGATTTTCTCATTTCAATAATTAATGAGATGATAGAAACACCATATCCAATGCCCAAGAGAATAAATGCCGTGAGAAAATTAGACCTTATAGCTAATAATGGGCTGACAATGTAATCATGATCAACTCTTCCTCGTATTTCCTTTTCAATCAATGAGCTCCAAGATTGTGGATTTGTACCGTTTGATTTTCCGCCAATCATCCCAAAACATTCCACCAGGAACCCCAACACCAGACGTATCTTCTAGAACATTCATTTTTCCCTTAACAAATTGAGATTTTCCACGGCTGCGGAGATTGCTATATGTCAGAAACCTTCGAGTTCTTCCTCAATGAAACCACTACGATCGCAACCTTTTACATGCTCAAAAATTTTGACTTAATATCCAAATTCTGGGAATCCAATCAGCATGGTTCGAAAATTTTTGTTGCTAGCATTAAAGGGAACATCGGTTTTAATGCTCTCGTGTAATTGTAGCTCACGCAATGCCTTGTATCTACGCCTAGCATCACGTTGTTTGTTGGTTGGATGCATGTACGTAATTATTTACCTTAATTCAGTATTGCCGAATTTCCTTGCATTATCTTTGTCTGTTTAAAATAAATGATTCAAGACTCAAAGGTTAATCTTCAACTATATGTTTAATTTAGCTCAGTAACCTTTATATACTAACAAGATTGTAATAATCATATTGGATGTCAAAAGAAGAATGTCTAGACTATAAGCACATCTTAAGGTTGCATTTAATACTTAAACTATTTAGATTTAGCCAGTGCTTCACACCTTGCATGTGCAAGGGCAGAGGATGTTAGATTGCACACTTCAACATTGTCAACGAATCAATCAAATTAAATGGAAATGTTGAATATTATTTTAAAAGCAGACGTAAATATTAAAAATGTGTTACTGTACTTGATAAAAGAATTCTTCACGACATTGGTTGAGATGTACAAAGAAATTTAGTGTTGTTCCTACTAAACCACTACACTATAGAGTGAATAAAAAGTGTCTACACTTCTGGACAGTCTCTTCTGATGAGTGCCTTATGACTCAGGAATGTACCCTCGAAGTAAAAAACGACAGTCAGCTATTTTTTATGAGTTATTATAACCCTATTTTTCTTTTTCTTCCTTCAACTTTCTCCTTTGCAGGAATATGCAGGAGAAGAGGCAGTTTGAGATTTTTCTGTTGCACACGAAGCGAAGCACTTATTTTTATTCGTTTAGCACTTCACTTGATTTATGACTTGACTTGACGGTAATAGCACAGAGAAAACAATCAAACGTGTTTACAAATAACTTTTATTCACAATAATATTTACAGAAGAATTAATCCATGCAAAGCAAAGCATTCCCGCAAAGTGCTTAGATTAATCGGCTAATTAGAAGAACTCTTCCATTTCATTTAGAGTATTCCTTTGTGATGGTGTTAATTCAATAAGCGTTTGATCATTGAGCACTTGAACGCATTCTCCAGCTCTGGCAAATGCATCCAGAACATTTTGTCCGTGGTATTCCAAGAGAGCATTGTCCACCAAGGCATCCAACACCTTTAAAATTCTTGGCATTACTTTATAAACACTTTTGAACTTGGTCTTCCGTGATTACTTGGTCATCGGGAGGAGGATCCGTCTCTGCAATTTAATCAGAATTATTAGTGGAAAATTGCAATCGCATATTCTATACAAATTAATTTAATTAGTGTGTATTCAATCGGTTACAGTGCCACTTTACCTCTCCTTCTGTTTATAGAAGGGACGACAGCCAATGACGACGCTAAAATAAATAATATTCCCAGAGTGTACAGTTTACAATACATTGTCGAAAACTTTTATATGAGACATGAGAGTCTTGTTTTCTAGTACAGAAACAAAATCTACAAGCTGGACTGGAATGCAATGAATTAAATTAATCACAAACGTATTTAGTATAGTTAGAAATGTTTAACTAGTGTTCATGTAAGCACAAAAACCTCAGGCTACACAGAGAGCAATCTAAAGTGGTTGGCTTATCTAGTTTCACGACCACATATTATGAAGGATGGACTAGGCAACTACTGATGGCAATGCAATGTATAGAGTTAAATTGATTGTGGTAAAGTTGCCATATACGACAAAATCATCCGATCCGAACTGAAGAAACGGAAGTACAATTACAATCAATATCAGTTTTAGTATATTAGTAGCTTTATTTTTTAAAATTATTCATTTCGTGCTCACTTCTAGATATTTACATGATACATTAAATCTTCAGTGAAAATTATTTTAGAATTGATTGTACTATTAATTAGACGTTAAAATTAATTCCTTTGTGTTTAATTTGATACAGTTTTCCTCGTTGTTACTTCTTAGGTTTTACAACTTCATTTGAATTCACATCAGCCGAGAGGTTCAACCTGAAAAATAAAAAAATAAGAATGATTAAATGAAATCTGAATTTTAAAATCATAGTGGTGATTTAATTTACCGTTCTTCCTCTCCTTCCAACATGGCGCGATAAGTTGCGATTTCATTATCTAAAGTGACTTTAGTTTCCATCAAATCCGCATAATCTGTCATCAGTTTTTCTTTTTCTGCTTGCAGATTTTTATTTTCTTCTTCCTTCTTTTGTTTCTCTTTGTTAAGGCGATCCGTTTCACTCTTGAGTTTCTTTTTAAGAACTTCGTTGCTGTTTTCGAGCCCATGTTTATCTCCTTCCAACCCTGCGACTTTCTTCGAGAGATCATCAATTTTGTCTCCCATTTTCTTAAGGTCCTTTGTCCTTTCTTCGATTTCTTCTGTCAATCTGATTAATTGGTTCTTCAAATCAGCTTCCTTTCGATTGAACAAATTCAATTGAACTTCTTTGTTGGCTTGCAATTGTTTTTCATACTCGGCTCGAAGTTCTTCAAGCACTTGTTGTAGTTTTAAATCATAATCCTAAAATTTAGCAATAATTTTTTAAATTCTATATGTTAACATAATTTGAAAAGAGTTGAGCTAAATTTACATTTTGTAGTTTCCCGTCGATTTCTTTGATTTCAATTTCTCTTCTGGACTTGAAATCTCGGACTTCCTGTTCGATCAGTTGTGCCTTAACTGTAAATTCCTGGACTTTGTTCTTCAATTGATTTTCTAGCTCTATTTTCTCAAGGGACTCTTTCTGAAGTTTTTCCCGGAGATCTGCAGCGTCCTTGTCTTTTTTTGCGTTTTCTTTTTCCAAGTCCTGAGAATTAATACAGGATGAAAGCATGAATCATTTCAATACTTAGAATAAAGTGAATTTACAGCTTTCTCCTTTTTCAGCTTTTCTTTATCCTGGATTTCTTTCTTCAGGTCAGCAGCAATCGCATCTTTCTCCTTTTCTTTCTTTGCCAATTTGTCATTTGTATTGGCCAAATCTTTGTCCTTGTTTTTCAGTCTGAATTAATTTAATAAAATATAAACTATATAAATAAATTATATATATAAATTGCTGGAATTTCATGATGATTACAAATAAATACTTTTCTTTAGCATCATCCAAATCAGATTTCAATTTGGCTTCTACAAGTGCCAATTTCTTGTTGTCCTTTTCCGCATCCTCAATCTGTTTTCGTAAATTTCCTCGCTCAAGATCAAAGGTCGTCTCGAGGCGTGTCAGCACAACTCGTTTGTCCTCTTCTACCGTTTCAATCTTTAACAATCCAACAATTTATTAGTCATGTTCGTGACGACAGTAATTCCCTATATTTTCAAAATAGTAAAATACCCTTTGTGTTAACGTATTGTTAGCATTTTCCAATTGTTTATTTTTCTCTATCACAGCAGCCAATCGATTGTTCAAGCCAACTAAAACATTCTTCTCATTCAGACGTGTTAGTCCCAACTTTGGTGGCCCAACCACCTTCCCATCTAAAAATTAATTCACAGAATTAATTAATATACTGAAGTTTCGACTACCATTCTAGTCCAATTCTATTTTTTACCAGCAATAATTGGTAAACTCGTTGTTTCCTTTCCATTTTGAACTGCAGGTGGATTTTGTCCATTAATTTCTTCAGATTTCACAACTTTTGGAGCCTTTGTTGCCATTTTACCAAGAGTAACGCTACTACTTAGAATGCAAGTGTACCACAATGCAAACACTTTTATAAATTTAAATGCCTATTCCCTTGTACTGGATAAATTTGACTATGAAATGAAAGTAAAGCAACTCAATAATCAAATCCAGGGTAATAGGGTTGGTTTTGGTTGTGACTGTACCTTGTTCTACAATATTTTTCATTTCATCCCACTTTATACACATTACAATTAAAATTAGCAAAGCAATTTTATCCCCGAGAGTGATAAAAATGTAACTAGTACTTAGACGTATAAAACATGAAAAGAGTGCGGCGGAATGTCATTGTCAAATGTCACAATATTATGTCACCTATTACTACTCCTAGGAAATGGTAAAATCAAGAGTAGAGAGTTGCAAGTAATCAGTCATTTTGCATCATAAGCAGAACGGACGTGCCAGCTTAATTTGTCTTTGTCACTTGAAAGTTTTGACATGAATTGTTAACTCATTAACACATTGGATTCAATTCTATGAATAAAGTAAAGCTGAAGAGCTTCAGCTTTCAACAAATGCAATGCCAAAGCCAATCTAATCACTCGTGCATGGAATGTGAAGTTATTTCCTAATGTACTTCATTATTAGAGTTCAATATGTTAAGCCTTGGCCATCGCAGTGATTACAACTGTTAGATGTAGTGCGTGGAATTCAAAAAACAATAAATTGAAGCAAAGCCCTTGAGATTATTATGAATTGTGTGAAATCATGAATTAAATATTTACCAAGGAGGTGTGCAAAAATATTTAATTGTAAATTAATTATAATGATTCTTAAGAATAAATACCGAACGCTTGAACTAGTGAATATAATTCAGCCTAGATTATTGAAATTATGGAATCCAAAGTCCAATAGTATAAAATTATTTCCATTTGTAGGTGTTAAATTTCCAATCTGAATCACTTTTCCCCAAATGATGAATGTGTATAAGCAAATCCTACTTGTTCGCTAGAAATATTAGCATACGAATACAATACAAAAATTGTACTCAATGTAGTTCAGTTCAGATGCACGTGCATGAACCAAAAAATGCGACGACTGAAATGACCAGGAAATTAATTCCAGCTGAGTTGAGTCTTATCCTTATTACGATGCAAATACTCATAAATATTTATAGGTCACCCATCCCATCCCATGTGCATGAATAACACCAAATAAATTTGCTCATTGATTCTATTCTAGGATATTCCAAGTCCAGACGTAGATGTTAATTGAGCGACGAATAAATTTGGATGGTTAATGCGGAGTTATTGTTAGTTTCGTGACTATAAAAGCTAAAGGACGCATCATTCCAAAATTCAGACAATTCTCTCCAAAAGTCCTGAGTAAAAATTCACCATGTCAAGCAAAGATACTGGAAATTACGGTGGCTCAGGTATGTTAAGTTATATACGAAAATATGATTTTATTTACATTAGTACAATTTCTTTGAAAATGTACAGGCCAATCCTACGGTAGCAGTGGAAACACTGGTGGAAGTGGAGGTGGAGAGAAATGCCCAAAAACTGGGTCTGTCGGAACAAAATCCCAATGTCCTGGGTGCACTAGCAACTGCGGAGGTAAAGGAAATGACTCCAGCAAAACTGGCGGAGGAAAGTGACATAGACAATGACAAAATGAATATCTTCAATCTTTCATAATTTCCGTCCATAATATTTCAAAAAAATGTAATCTAAAATTTCCAGGACCAGTAATAAATCATCTGTCCACAAAGATTGATTATTTAGTTTTCAAAAA
>WJEZ01001501.1:0-17243 GCA_009869925.1 Thalassaphorura encarpata
CAATATTTTGGCAAGCGCTGTGTATTTGGTGATTATTGCACTCTCCGAAGAGCCAGTGGATCAGGATATTACAAATCCAATGAGTAATGTTTTAAAATATGAGGAAACCCGCAAGGCGGATAGCAATTTGACATCTACAACAACGACAATTCCAAGTCCAATGACCACAACATTATCGCCTGAAGAAGTGGCTGAGCGAAAATACGTATGTCCGAGTCTGTAACCATACGAGGAACAGGAAAGCTTCTCGATACTATGCTATGATAAATTCTAATATTTTCATTTCCATTTGTATGTAGGTTCATGGACTAAAAGCATCCATTGCTTTTATTGTTCTGAGTATACTCCTTCTGCTGAATTCATTAGCGGCTCATTTCATCAGGTAACGGATAATTTTGAACACTTTTGTGAAATATCTTATGCTGAGCTTATGTCCATTATGATTTTTGTAGAATTGATCGACCCACCACAGATGAAGGAGATCATGCCGCAGGAGAATCAGCAGCAGGTGATAATCCTGAGTTGAAACCTTTGGACAATTGCAACAATGATGGGACAGAGGCTGATAAAACGGTTGTCGCTTGAGGAGTACCTGCGTGTTTGACCTATTCTACTGCATTTATTCAACTGTTTACTGTTGGACCACTACAAACTATATAATTGGTTATGGCTATTATTTATACGAAGGCCTAAATACCTAAACGTAATTTTTATGGATGAATTTGACTGATAATTGGTAATGTGGATGGCATCACTAGTTTTGCGAAACTGTTGTTGAATGGAATCAAAATTTCAATTTCAATTGACTGAAAATAAGGAATCTCATTGTAATTTTAAGTAATCCTACTTAGTTTTAAGTTTTATCGTTCACTTAATTTTAATTTTATATCTCAACATGTGTGTTTGATTTGAATAAAACCTGAACCTCTCTGCAAGAAATCAAAGTTCGAGACTCTTCGTGATAAAGTGAAATTATTAAGAAAAACTTATAACTCTGCAAAGGTTACATTTCAAACCAAGTTCAGTCAAGAACCAACAGAACGGCAAATTCAAATTGAAATGTTCTTGATTTATTTAAATATACTCTAATTTTACTCCCTAATGCACAAATAAAACAAATCAGCAACAGCAAGTATGAGTTATTGAGAAAAAGAGACAAGGTTTCAAGTATTCGGGTTATTTCAAAATAACCCTAGAACTAGAAGTGTCAACAGTAACAGGAATAGTAATATCGAAAAATATAATTTGTTAGCAGGTGACTTGAATAGTAAGGTAGACAGTTTAGATGATTTGAATTGATTCTAACAACGAAATATCGTGATTTTTGTGACGTACTTTTTTTTAGTACAGTGCAGTGAATTCTCGTACCAATTTAATATTCTCCAAAATTAATTTAGACAATTGTGAATCCTTCGTTATGTTGAATCGCTTGTAGAAGTTTATACCTCAACCTTTCTTTGGTTTGATAACGAGGAAGATCAAGTAGGTTGAAACAAGTGTGAGCTACAGGAAGGTACTTTTCGTCACCAGTGGGTTGAATTATGATCTATCAAAAACGAAAACAAATCATTTCAATCAAATCGACTTGTTAAGCAATTTTTTTATTTAGTAGCAAATCCTTACCTTCAGACTTTTCATCCCCGTAATTGGTATTCGATCACTTCCAGTTAGGAATAATAGAAAATCTTTCTTCTCTTCTAATGAAAGCTCATGGAAAACTTCCCAAAAAAGAATAATCGTTGGATCAGTCACAGAGTAATTTTTGTACGTACAATTCCTCTCCAACTCTCCCCAATCGTAATCCTCGTTCCCGGTTACCTAAATAAATTAGAAATGCAAAATAGTAAGCCGGTCAACAGTACGTAAAAGTCTAGAAAATTATTGAATCTGTATCTACCATAGCTTGTAATTCCTGAGCATGGAATAATGGAAGGACCGTACTCCCACAGACTTGATCAAAACCTTGTTTGAATGCATCAAACTGTCGTCTGACGGCAACATTTAGTACATGATTGATGTACAGTTCTACAAACTCCGCCTTATTTTCTTGCGTCACTGGAATATCTTGTCCCCCTGGTTTTAATGGACTGACTTTTACACTTCCATATACTTCTTGACTTATTTCAAACGTTAAACCATAAATGTCCTCAAGGTTTGGTTCACTAAAAAAAACACACTGAATTAGCATTACGAGATAAAACTACTGGTTATGAATTTATTCTGATTATGCTTACTTGTAATTCATTAACTCCTCAAAGGACTTTCCAACGGTTGGATTCAATTCCTTAAAATCGTGTAAATCTACCTTTTCACTCAATAGCTTCTTGTAAAGGGCAAGTGGAAATGGGAGATTTATAATTATAAAATTGTAAATAGCCAATCCACAAAGGATCCCAATCACAAAGTACATCATTGGATCTTCAAAAGATTCTTCGTTGAACCACATCAAACGTGATTCCTCAAAATGTCTAAACATTCCATACTTTGGATCTAGGATCTCACGAATGAGGAGGAGGAAAAATTCTTTCTTCACTCCACCTGCATCTTCCCCTTCTTCTCCAATGAATTTAACCTGTGATAAAATAAAAGTTAAATTAAGATTATTACATCAACTGTGTATTGACGATAAGTTGCTTCTAATTACCTTGAGGGGTTTCTTCAAGTCATTTGTTGTAAGGCTGCACATAACATTGATCGTATCTTGGACAATTGTATTCCTTGACACTTGAATTGTTAAATATTGAATGTCTTGTGGATTTGCAGACATCATTAACTCAATCAAAGAGTTCGCTGTAGCTTTATTCATAGCATCTTGCATTTGTAAAATCTGATCTGTCTTCGCAGCAAGAAGTCAAATCAAATTAAAAATTGAAATGATTTCCCTCCAGAATTACGATAAAAATAAAAATTTTGTGTTTATACCTGGAGCAGGAGGGTTTTAGCTTGAGCGTCAAAGACAAATGGAAAATCACAAAAGAACATTCCACCCTTGGATCTATTTCTTTTGAGCCACGAACAGTAGTCCGCCCTTATATTTATCTGAATAACAAATCAAAAATGTTAATGAGGACAAACAAATGTAAAAAATAAGATTCCGACTTACTTTGCTTGCAAGGACAGGTATAGTGAAGGTATGGTAAGATAATTTTAAAGCTGCTTTGTTAAATCGGTTTAGGACACTGAGAAGATTTAAACAAATGCTGAGCGCTTCATCTTTCTGAAATTATTAAATAGAAGAAATTATAAATTATCAATGGAATGATTCAAAACACACACGTTGAGTTAACAATTAATTATTTACTTACCTGTGACTGAGGTTGAGAAGAATCAATGACGTGAAGAATGGTTCTCTTATAAACTGAGATTAAACGTTGAAGTTGTTCTACGGGGGCATTATAAATCCATTTTAAAACAACACTACTCATCTGAGGTGGAAGGGACTGAATAGCGATAAGCAAACATTATCGGAAGTACTGGATTGATTCCTGTTTCGAAAAATTCAAATTCATATTCAGAATTTTGATGGTTATGCGGAAGAAAAACCTTTATTCATTTGAACATACCCGAGTAAAATGTTGGGACCAGAGGGAGGAGAGCATAAATCCTAAGAATTTCTACATGCTTCAGTTGATGAGGGAGTCGAGGGAATAGTTCTTTAAGTATGACTTGGTCAATGAGTCCAGGAAGAGTGGATGACATACCCGAGTAAAATGTTGGAACCAGAGGGAGGAGAGCATAAATTCGAAGGATTTCTACATGCTTCAGTTGATGAGGGAGTCGAGGGAATAGTTCTTTAAGTATGACTTGGTCAATGAGTCCAGGAAGAGTGGATGCACTCATTGACACTAATTTTGAAAATGTTCTTTCAGCCTGTTAAAATAGAGAACATTATTCAAGTAGTTAAAGAAAGAAACACTATGTATTATCTAACGTACTTGAACCAAATCAATTCCAATATTTTTCCATGTGGATGGAACATGTTGTCTGTCTTCCAGCAAAAATGAGGCATTCCAAATGGAAGGGTAGGCAAAAAGACTTTCTGCAAGAGTCATGATATCTTGATCCACTGGCTCAATTGCAGCCGCCATTTGAGACACCCTTTCTTCAGTAAATGTTAAAAGTTGTGATTGCTCAGAGTATTGTCGATAGTCTTGAAAACTCGGAAGCCCATTATTGTCATTTACTATTGCAAAGGTCTGAAGACCACCTCCAGATATTGCATTGACGGATGAAGCTAAGGCTGTAATCTAAAAGTTAGGATACGTAAATAAAAGCCTGATTAATTCATTTTTTAAAACTTATTAAGTCTGCCATGAACTATGAATACGAATAATTAAACTTACGAGGGTAGGATTACTCTTCGATGAATTTTCTTGGAGCCCAAGCTGACCACGCGAGCCAAGGCCGAAGGAATAAAATTTGTTGTTATCAGTCAAGCACAACGTGTGATATTTTCCACAAGCGATTTGCGTAATGACTGAACCAAACTCCAAAATCTTTCTGGGAAGAACTTCGTTGCTGAGTGTCGTGTGACCCTGTTGAAACATATTTTACATAAAGTGATTACGTTGAAATTTTTACTAAAAGAATTTGCTATGAGAAACAAAAAAACAATTACCAGTTGGCCATACATGCCATTGCCACAAGTGAAAACCCCACCGTCCTAGATTACAAATTAATTAAAATTAAGCCTTCATCTAATCACAAATTGAAAATGAATTAAAACTGACCTGAGTCAAGAATACAGAGTGGTCAACCCCAGCTGTAACATACCGAACGCCAAGAGATCGTAGAGTTGCAAGCTGAGTCGGCTGACATTTATCACTTGTGTCACTCACTCCGATTTGCCCACAATTATTCTTCCCCCAACCAAATACGGAGCCTGACACACTTATAGCAAATGAATGAAAATCACCTGCAAATAAAAGTTCGGTCAAATTAACCTTTCAAACTATTTTAGCCAAAAATACTCCGGTTCTAGCAATGTCTACACATTATTAGACCTACCCGTCGATATAAGAGCAGTAGGTAGACCAACTAGCATTTCGACTAAACAAGGTTTAGGTTGAGACAATCCATTGGCATACCCGAGGCCGAGCTGAAGAACACATAAGAAAATGCATTATTTTCAACTCCATCAATACTAAACAATTGAATTCACTTACTTGTCCATGACTATTTGACCCAAAAGTATAAATCTCTCCAACATTTGTTAAAACAACAGAGTGTGAATGACCCGCAGCAACTTGAACAACAACTTTTGTGGCAAGAGATTTGACAGTTTTTGGAAAGGCAACAAATCGATCAGCTGCTGGAACGGACGCAAGGCCCAGACCTAGCTGGCCATCCCGATCCAGACCCCACGCAAATAAAGTTCCCCATTGATCCACAGCGAGGGTATGTCCATGTCCAGCACTTACACAAACTATAGTTCGACCATCTAAACATTCAACTTTCTCTGGGCGTGTACGACCCTTTGAATGACCTAATTGGCCATAGTCGTTACTTCCGCAACTCCACAGGGTTCCATTGTTGAGGACAAATACTGTGTGCGCGTCTCCACATGAAACTAGGAGAAAAAATACAAAACATTACTGATTTGATAGAAAATTAAGAATGCTTAGAAAAATAAAAGATGGAACTGAAGATTTAAAAATGATTTTAAATACTCACTTGATTTTATACTTTCTCTGAATTTTAGTTTGGTGGGTGTTCCAACGTGTTCCTCTTCAATACCACCCAAACCCTATTAGAATTACGTAACATTATAGTATTTATTACATGTAGATTACTTTCGTTTACGTGAAACTTTGTCCTAAAACAGAAATTACTGTACAATTGCTTGTACGCAATGGATTTAATAACTAATTACTTACCAATTGGCCACTAGATGTATCACCCCAAGAGTAAATATCCTTAGGAGCTTCTTCTAATGGAATCACTGTAGAATTCGGACTTTGAATATCCATTGCAAAAACTTTGCATTGGATTTAACAGGCATCAAGAGATCACAAGATTGAATTCAAGGAATTATTATCACCTGTAAAGAACAAAAATTTAATAAAAATTATAGGCTTACACTACAGCACAGCTTTGACGCATATTTGCTCACAAATTCAAGACAGATTTATGCTTATGACGAGTACACTAAAAACAATTTTTAAAGTATTGATGTAAGGCATAAATCCCATCATCACCTCAAGTGAAGTGACTAAATTGAGGCATATGGCCTAAAATCATGCCAAAAGACAAGTACTGGACCGGTGCGGTAGTTCAAGGTTAAGGATTGATTGATGAAATGATAAACTAAATTAATTCCTTAAATAAATTAATTACATGTAAAATTTAGTTTTAGTGCATCGCCTTGAGTGAAACTGCAAATTTTGAAGAAACCAAACCAAATTGAATGGAATTAACTAATTTACTAAAACTCTTGTTGTTAACAAGACACTATAGAATCCATGCGAATAATGCCTGGGATTTCACAAGCAACAATAATGAATTGATGAAATATGTCAATTTTGTTTTTGTATTGTTATCGTACGTCACGTCTAATGCTTCTAGTGTTATGATTGAGAATATGTTACGTTATGTTGCAACTTGAATGATTCTTCTAGCTTTTGCTAGAAACCGAAAGAAGGATTTATAATCGAAACTTGAATTTTCCTGCATAGGCTGCCACCAACTCAATGCAAATCCGTCTCACGTCAATGGCCAAAAATAGTGCAATTTGGTACTCTCAAAGATTTTGATTATCCTCATTTTTCCTGGAACGAAAAAAACAGTAAGCCGAATAATTCTGATAGGACTGATCAACTATACCTTATTTGAATCTTTTGTTTTACTTGGTATGGGAATTCTCGAACTTTTTTTGTTTTTTGGGCCATAATTATCTTGAACATTATCAAGGTTAAGGTTCCGTGATTCTAACCAAAATTAGAAGATGTCTGATTACATGTACATCTTAAAAGTTTGAACAAGAAACCGTATTTATTCGGACGATAGAAAAATACAAAATATAACAATATAGAATTATTAGGCAATAATATCAAGCACTCCAGGATCAAGTCAAGGTCAGTATTACGACGACGTTAGACAAATCACGAAATAGACGGGTCAAGTCAACTTTATAAAAAATCTTGAATCTACTGTACTACTGTCTACTGCAACTCCTTCCGAAATAGCTTTGACGCTTCGTTGCTGATTCCTTGGACAAATCTCCAGGGGTTGTTCCATGACATGAAGAACTGGAGGGCCCCACTTGACCCTCACCCATGTCAGCGCCTACCGACTTATCTTGAGTCTTTGGCATCATTTCCATGTATTTCCCAAACCCAACTCTACTTCCATCTAATTCTGGCTGAACTTCTGCATCCTTAGAATTCAGCTCATGAAATTTATCCAAAAGTTCCTCTCGAACCTTTGACTTAATTTTTAATGCCTTCATCATATTATTTAATGTTTCGGGCGATTCGTTCAACGTTTTGTCATCCTTCGGTCTAGCTCTAGACTTTCTTGGTTTAAATAGTGTGGATCTGAGGAAGAATATAAAAATTAGAACTGAGGATTTTAGATTTATTTTATTGTAAGAAATCCACCTTTCTCTTTCGTACAGCTTCAGCCACAAGCGTATCGCGAGTAACTGGAACAGCATTCTTTTGAGGTGCCATCGCTCGTTTGGCAAGATTGCCCATTCCTTGATTGATTTTGAAAAGGATGGTCTTGACTTTGTCCATCTTCTCTAAATTCACCTTGAACTTTTTAGCATATTCTCGTTTTTCTTCTAAAGTCAGTTTATTCCAAAACTCTAGATCTTCCTTCGTTTTAGACACAACTGGACTTAGAACTTCTACATCCGAGCCGAACGTGTTCTTTGAGGAATGGGCATTAGCATCAATCAAATAACCCATGCCAGGAGTAGATTCCAACTTTATTGGACACGCCTCATCAAAATGTTTCGCGAATACACCAGCCTTTGTTGGGGACTCAAAAGTTCGACCAGGTGATGATCCTGAATTGCTCGCAAAATCCGGAAACAGCAAATCTTCTTCAATTGAACGTGTAGATTTAGCAGGAGAAATTTGCAATGTTTTATTGATGACGATTCCTTGTCTTTCAGGGGTTCTAGATCCATTTCCCCCTCCAGTTGGAGTTAAAAGCTTCAATTCTCCTGGAATACTAATCATTTCAAAATCTTCTTCATCAGATGAAAACTCCGAATCCATTGGACCAATATTTTCTAATAAAAGGAAAGCAGTAAAAATAACCATAGTTTCTAGGACTTCAAGTTCTTTAACTTTTTGTACGAACCAGTTTCATTCCCTTGTAATAAAGCAGGAAGAGATGGACTGAAGATTTTGCCAATTTTTCCATTCGAGTTCTCAGCTGCTGGTGGAGCCTCCATAATTATCTTGTCGAAAATCGCGTACATTCGCTTTACAAACGGATGGTCGGCTGAATACTTTTTCTCCCGGATCAAGCGCAGCATCAATTCTTTAAAGAAATCATAGCGTTCTTCTCTAGTTTTCAATTTAATCGCTTTGGCTATATGTGGTTCAAAAGCTTGAAAAAAGAATGGAGAATGTTTACAAATTATAAATACTCAAGAAGTATATCCTTTTTCTCTGTCGTCATACAAAATTACCTTTCAGAATTTCAATTCCAGTGTCCGATCCCAATTTCTTATGATAAACCTGAAGACCTTTTATGTACTCGTCAAGAGATGTCAACAAACGGCTAAAGTTTCCATCAAATAAAAACTTTTCTCTCCATTGTTTTGAAAGATCAATTTCTCCCAACTCGGCCAATTGGGATCGCAGTTGCAAGTAGTTCCTCATGAACTCATCAGCGCCAAGCTAAAATACATGGAACGTTTAATTTCATTGTGTTTAATTGTCACTAAAGATAAATAAAAACTTACTGCATCGCGATTAACCACGACATCGAAAGCCCCGATGGTTTTCAGCTGACAAATAATTGTCTTGACTTGATGTCTGAGCCCACTAATGCCTCTTCCTCTGATTTTGAGATTTAACTTCATCATTTCATTCTCAAATTTTTTAATTTCCTCCACATCCTCAACACACAATTCAATGTGGAAACGTCTTTCGGGTAGCCTTGGCTGATTTTGATAGACAAGCCAAAGAAGAAACAATCCGCCAATTTTTCTTTTGGTCGAAACGATATCCTTCGTATAGCCAAAGCCTCGAACACCAATTCCATCTCCATCAACATCATTATCATTTTTAAGCCAAGGAGGAAGCCAAACTTCTTTTGCAGTTTTAATGATAAGTTTAATCACGGCTTCAGCATGTGCAACATATGAGTCAGCAATTCGTCCTTGTTTAACACAAATCCTGATAGGCCAAAGGTCAAGATGATTAATCAATTGCAACTAAATTATGAAAAATATGATCTGCCCAGTTTTTTACCAATTGTAGTACGAAGTGACATGTCGATATTTAGCCGCTGCTGCTAAAGTTTCATAGCCCCAGCCACTTTTTGATAAATAATTCGTGATGACCAAATCAAAATCTGTCCTTAATGCACTCCAAAGACGTTCGTAGACGTCTGGATTCATTGTGACGTTCATTTTGACACCTTAATTAAAGAAGGAACTGAAGTTAAAACGTAATGTCAAACGCAGAAATCGTAGGTTCAACTTTTAAGAAATTATTGATCTGATGTGTATAAAATAAATTCAGAATCGTCCTCCGTGCTGCATGTGTTGCACGTTCAAAATTACTCGGATTTGCCTCTGCACTTTTTATTTGCCCCATACACGTCTGCATTCTCTGCATATGCATCTCAAATAATTTAATTCCATGAAATCACATAAATTATCAACAAAAAAGTTACAGCGGTCATCGTTATTCATTAACAAACTAACTCTGACTCTGAGACATGTATACAAGACTTTTCTAATAATTAAAGCATATGTAATATGTACGGTACGACCATTACTACACTACGTGCAAAAAATGAGATCAATTCTTAAACGTATGACGTAGTCTACGTAATAGGTCTGTTAATTAGTTAGTTAAAATGTCATTGCCAATTAACTTCTGAATTCATCACTTCTGATTAATTTATACCCTTTAAGGCTATTATAAAGTACAAATGATAGATATTACGGCTATATATTCTTCCAAAAGTCGAGTCAATACACTTGAAATTAGTAAAAAAAAACTTTCCTTTTTGATTTTCCGACTTGAATTAGAGAATTTCAGCATGAAACATTGCATTTTCATTTCTTCAACAAGTGTCCTGCTGCTGTCCTTTGCTTTGTTCGATGTGAAAGCGTGGGTTGCCCAAGGTCACTGATCCTGTGGAAGGTCATCCCGATCAATGCTTTTACAAGGACGGAAACGCTTTCTACGACTTTGGACAAAAATGGCGAATTGTTGATATGTGTGCGGAAGGATTTTGCGGAGCGAAATTAAAAGAAGAGTACGGTGGGGGTAGGATGATTTTCTACACTGGCTGTGGGTCAAGGTCTAGTAGTACGGATCAAGTTGAAACTACAACCCATGACCCAAAATGCAAAGTAGTAGAAGATAAGACACTTTCTTACCCGGGATGCTGTCCTAAAACAGAATGTGACAAATAAAAATGAAAAATTCAATAAAGTTGACTAAACATTAAACATTGATTCTGTCTACGAGTTTATTGAGATGCATACAGAAGAAGTCAAAAATGATTTATACTATAGAGGGATTAGAATTTCTGAGCAAAACATTTCAATAGCAACTTTTACCCATGAGTCTACGTGTACTGCTGTAAAATTAATGAAATGGTTGTAAGTGGTTTGGAGAATTTGATCGTGCTTCGAACATTTTAGTCACTTGGGATATACGGCCATTAGACCCAAAGTAAGAGCAATGACTCATTTAATTAGTTCTTCAATTACCTTAAATTGAATTTGAGATTAGAATGTCAGTCCCTCATTAGAACCCATTAAGCTCATATAAATGACACAGTCTGGTTAGCCCTTCGGAGCCGTACTCCAATAATTGGTAAGACAAGTTTATATAAATTTTCTCTTCCCCTTTTTAATTTTTTGAAATTTATGTTAGCTTCAAAATACCAAAGGATTTCAACATGAAGCACTTCTTCTTAATTGCGATGATTGCCCTGGTGTCCATTGCTCTACCAGATGTAAAAGCTTGGGTCGCCCGAGAATATGTCGATGCTGTCGAGGGTCATCCGAATCAATGTTTCTACAAGAAAGGTAACGCTTTCTACAATGTTGGACAAAAATGGCAAATCTCTGATTCATGTGCGGAAGGATTCTGTGGAGCGAAATTAAAGGACGAACAAGGTGAACGATATTTGATTTCTTATCACGGGTGCGGAGTAGTCACGGCCGATGATCCGAAATGCAGAGTTGTAAAAGACAAGACTCTACCTTACCCAAGATGTTGCCCAACAATCGAATGTGACAAATAAAGACAAAATAAATTTCAATAAACATTGATTTGGTTTTATTAGCATTTACTCAGACGTTTGAAATTACTTATTTCTCATCTTTAGTAATTAATTTAGTTTAGCATTTACGGAAAGCCTGTAGAACTACATTTTTGGTACACTCAGGTAGTCTTGCCGCACATTGTGAACCAGATTCAACACGAAGACTCCTACCGCTGCAGTTCTTAAACTCGTAGAGGTACACGCAATTTCCTTGAGTATTAATTGACCCAAATACTTTGTTCCAGTTGGATGGAAATTCGTTACATGCAGTTCCCAGTGGCAGGGTTGCGCTATCACCTATTAGATTAATCAATTTAATTATTTCCTTTCAAATACAAAATTATTTCTAAACATACCTCTGAAGTTGATAAATTCGTGAATGGTCACAGTTTGCGCATCTGCGGATTGTAGAAGGCCGACCAAAGTGGCGAATAAGATGACTGATAGAATGTGATGCATTTTAGTACTTAAAATTTTAGAATTGGACTAAATTCTGAAGTGAAGACAATGTTTAAAATTGATCAGTTGAAATGAAAGTGCTACTTGTCAAGATTCCGTGAGTTTATATAGTACCAATGCTCATATTCGTTGAATGACATTACAATTCATCCAACCACTAAATTCAGATATTTTCTTGAGTACAAAGCTTGTTTTTTGTGTGTGCGTATACTAATGTGGTTAGGAATTTCGCTTGAAAAACCACACAGATTTATAGCAGAAATTAGTATTTTGAGTTTTTAAACCGAACGTTGGGATTTACAATAATTTATATTAAATTGTCATTTCAGGGCTTTCTTTTTGATATTTGCATTAGAATTCGGTGGAAAATGCGATTCAGAGTTTACATCACAGTTGAAATGACAACGACATACAGCTGACGAGGTGAGTTCAATTGGCAATAACATCAGACGAACTTTGCTTGTGACAGATGTTCATATTCAAAGGTTCAAGCATTTAATTCAATAGAAATGATTGTGCCTTGCTAGTGCTGTCGCCGTTGGTGTTGATTATGTTTTTCATTTTCGTTGAATTCAAGCGTCATGAGAAGTACGGATTATGTTTAGTATGACTAATTCTTTAACGTGTCGTTTAAATTTACATTTATATTCAAGAATTATCCGTGCAGATGCAGAACATCACTCTCAGCTTCAGCTTCAATCAGTACGTAGTGCGTACATGCACTGAAAATAAAAATTAATATTAGTTAATAGCCATTAATGCTGGGGTTGAGTGAGACTGAACCAATCCAATAACGCATTATAATTATTTGTCGCTCGCGTCACATCTGTTCACCGTGAATTAATTAAAGTCTAAGACTCTTAGCAAGTTGAACTAATTAAATGTAATTTAAATTGTTTGGTAAATTCTAATTAGCTAAATCATCGCGGATTTTACCAGCTTGTATTTTCTCAGGGTAGACAGAAATTTGTCTAGTTATTCACGCCTAGAAATTAATGATCATTAAAAAGGTGTAAAAATCTATCTAATTCACATACTAATCCTAATTGCTTCTTCAATTCCTTTTTACACCACTTAACCAAATTAAATTGAGAATTCTTGAATTTGAAACTTAGCTTTCTAATTATACTAACTGAGGTCTAAATTAACTTTTAGTCTTTTATGCCATGACTAATAAATGTATACCCGTTAAGAGGCAATACAAGTACAATCTACATAATTACTCATAGTTTCGTGCTGAGCGAAGTGAATTAAACTTCAATAAATTGGTAAACCATTTTGCTTTCCTTACTGATTTTCTCCAAGTGAATTTTCATGCTAATTTTGCGAAATACAATTGTTTTTTAAAGATTTGTGAACATGAAGCTCTTCATCCTAATTTCCGTGCTGTCTCTTGCTCTACCTCTTATAACGGCTTGGGCCGACCGAGAATATGTCGATCCAGTTGAAGGTCATCCCAATCAATGCTTTTACAAGGACGGGAACGCTTTTTACGAGGTTGGACAAAAATGGCAACTCGCCGATTCATGTGCAGAAGGATACTGTGATTCCAAAATAGAGGACGACAATGGAGAAGTGTATCTTTATTTGATCAAGTACTATGGGTGTGGCGTAGCCCGAAATTCGTCCCCGACATGTAAAATTGTAACGGACAAGACAAAGCCATACCCGAAATGTTGCCCTACAATTGAATGTTACAAATAAAATGAACAAATTCTAATATTACAAGTGAAACGGAGTCTGAACATTTTTTGCTTCTAATTTAAAAGTAACAAACATTTAATAGCAAAAACGTGTGTACAAAATTAACATTAAGTTCATTAAATTGACCAAAAAGGAGTGTGAGAAGTAAATTGTCAGGTAAAAGCTCAGACCACTCCAATCAAATCAGCTGAATGAATTAATTATTTTCCAAAAGTACAAGTTTGTACATCAGGTCCGGCAATTCCTTGCAAGACTCCAAGAAATCTTCCTTGTTCGGCCAAATCGTTTTCTTGTTCCTAATAAATTAAAATCAAACTATTAAGAAAAAGCTTCAAAAATCAATGATGAAATTAAATACTTCCATACTTTTTGATAATGTCGAAACAAGCGTTCATAATTTTGGGTGATTTTAGCTTTTCTCCACAACTGTAGAAGGTGAGAGCAGACAATTCTGTGACGGGTTTCAAAATAGTGTCTGCACAAGCATCAATCACTGCGTTGGCTTTGAATTCATTATCCTCATTTTCCGGGAGAAGAATTTTCGCTATCTTCATTTCTAAGTCCATATCATTGCAATTAATTGCGAAACGGAGATACTCCAAAACAACCTTTCGATATGCTTCTGGCTCCTTTAATATATTATCACCAATCTTCATACAAGGATAATACATTGTAATTTATTTCCATAATAATTCTAATACGCTTTTACAACCTTGACTTTACATGACGTATGACTTACCAGATCATTTTTGGCTGGTACCTTTGCGGGTGCTGGTGATTCAGACTTTACCAGATCAGTTTTAACTGGACCCACTGCCG
This sequence comes from Thalassaphorura encarpata, assembly GCA_009869925.1. Classification (NCBI taxonomy): domain Eukaryota; kingdom Metazoa; phylum Arthropoda; class Collembola; order Poduromorpha; family Onychiuridae; genus Thalassaphorura; species Thalassaphorura encarpata. Next base: position 14,452 of record WJEZ01001501.1, read on the forward strand.
GTGCTGGTGATTCAGACTTCTTAGACGGTTTTCCAGCATATATATTGCTCTTAATATTCCGACGTATCTTTTCTGCAACTTTCAATTTCCACAAGCATTGACTAAGGAAGGAATAAGAAAGTCCAGTCATTTCCACCAGTTGTTTTTCAGCTAATCCATCTAGCTCGGGATAATAATGAAATGCCCATTTCACTAGATCCTGTTGAAGCCTTGTCATCGCTTTCGTAATCGTACGACTATTCTCTAAGAAAAAGTGTTAAATAAAATTTTCCTACTGCATTCGTTCTACCGCCTCGTTCGACTAACTTACCGATTGTTGTATATTTGAACCAATCGGGATCAATAATTTCGGCAGGACAGAATTCTGCAAAATTACAATTTAATTCTCACATTGCGTTGTGGTCAGTGGGAAAACATATGAGAAAATCGCCTGAGTTTTGGACAAACCTTGATATTCTTTTTGCATCTGCTCTTGTTCTTTTTCTCTAAGTCTCGAGAACTCGAAGTCAAGCATGAGGTCTCCGTCTCCCTTAAACAATTCTAAGAGTTGCTCTTGCTGTTGAAGGCTGAGAGTTTGGAGAAATTCTCTTAGCTTTATTTGACGTTGAGTTAATTGGCCTTGTTCCCCCTCACCAGTTGGGCCTGTGAAATGATGAGCCATCCATGTAAATCACAACATAGAATTAGAATAGGCCTGATATGATATTTGGTATAAAAAAACTCAAAGATACTTTTGTATCGATTGCAGAATTCAGATCTTATCTAATCTAATTCATGTAAAGGCGGATAATTTCATCGAGCTTGGAAAATCTACACTATGTAAGGGTGGATAAATAATTTTTAAACATATGCTTGGCAACTTTTTCCTCCGAAACTACTGAACGTAGATAGCCGAGCAATACCTCAAAATGCGCAAATTCTTTCCGATACACAACCTCCCCTTTACAGACTGATCCACGCGCGCGCTGCGCGCTGAGCACAAAACAAACAATTTTGTCCCATGCCAGTCAAGGCTAACTTTGACATTGTTTAGCATGATGTGGTCGACCTAACAACAGACAGAGCCAAAATTACTTAGGTTGAAGTTGATGAACCAAATTTATGTGCGAAGGAATTCCCAGCGTAGCGCGGAGCAAACAAGGCAGGCTGCCAGCGCTTGCCCTGGCTTAGGCCGCTAGTTCTTAATTATTGCATTAAAAACTATGTATTTATATAATCTAATGTACGGCAAGTGTCTAATGATGTATTTTGTTATAATTTTTATCTTGAATGTCTTACCGGTCACAGACTTGGTGGAAGCCTCAGACAGCTCAGCGACTTCCTTAGGTTTGTCCACCATTTGAAATGACTCTGAAGAAAGTGATGAAGAAGTGCTGGACATTATATCTCAGTCGTAATTTGGAATTGACGATTACAATTAGAAATTCTGTAAAGTAGGAATAGTCAGAATCCTGGATTTTAAATACTGCGTAGTTTGGAATTACAAGTGGACCTGATACCTGAAGGATTATAGTGGTCTATAAAGTTGTGCCTGGATTCTGGATCCTGACACGAGCAAATAACTGAAATCTGAATAGGGAAAAGCAAAGAATTTAAGTCAACCGTTTACCGTTCCTTCGAGGGCTTGCTTTTTTGGTTTATTTTAAGATGGGGAACAAGGCCCACTGCCCACTCCAAAATAAAAATAGTTAGCTTTAACGAACCCTTTCACAAAAGCATTGAACAAAATTTTTGAATATTGATGAGGGTTGCTTATAGTTTTAGCCCAAATTGCTATTTTGTTTTCTGTTCACTGAATTTGACACTAATGGTACAATTTTAATTCAAAAGTATCGTTAGGGGCTTGCCGGTTTTGATTTAGATCATTGTTGAAAATTTAACATCTCCCATTTTCGTGTTCTATTAAATATAAAAAGTCAATCATGTTATCTTGGTTAGTAGCATTCCAAGGAGTAGCATGAACATATTATATTCAGATAAAAGAGTATTGCTAATGGGCTTTGCAAACAGCGTAATAATGATATTATTGTTATCCAAAGCCGTAATAACGGGTCCCATTTCTAACTGTATTTTTCAAAGTAAGAAACTTAACAATTGTATTGTAGCATGTCAAGTCAACCCAGACAATTTGTCTTGTCTTTTCACAGGAGATTTTATGAGGTAGCATGCAGGTGTGAAGGTGTAAAAAGATCAATTTATTAATAGTACATTCCAGTCTCAATAAGGTAAAGTAAATCCCTTGCATTGCACTTGCACCTGTAAACATATAGGATTCAAAATACTGCAGTAGCCATAATACATAAGAACTGTCAATTGAACCCTTCGAATAATACAAACAGAAGACGAGCTCTCACAGTCTTTTAACATGAACAAAAAGATGATTCTAAAAATGTGCAGGAATCGCTGATCACCTCAAACAGTGACCCCACAGCACAGGCGGTAGATTTTGCAAACATTTGCATCTCAGTTCCAATTTCTGCAACGAACGAATGATAGAGAGCACAAACATATGGATTTCTGATAATTTGAATTTTCTTATTCATATTATCAAAAACTTACAGTTAGAGCTTAATCTCACTTCTCAGTTTACATTTCCTACCATAACCATGATTGGCGACGATATAATAAGACGGAACGCCCATGATAAACAACTTGCCAACTTTAATTTCATAAATGGAACACTCCTTAAATTATATAAATGTCTACAGATGACAAATAGAATGTAATTCGTGAATTTAGTCAAGTGCTATCCATTGAAATCACTCAAGACTCAATTATTACATTCATTTCGG
>WJEZ01001502.1:0-17224 GCA_009869925.1 Thalassaphorura encarpata
CAATTTCTTCCGTAATTTCCTCAGTTTCTTCAGTCATTAGTTGATTTTCTTCAAATTCTTGCTCAGCTTCCTCTTCCTCGTCAATTGGCTCAATTTCCCTGACCTCTGCACTGATTCCCTCAAACGTTGGCTGATGAGTATCGTCACCCAAGCTATTGACTTCCTCTGTCCCATTCTCATGTTCGTCTTCAATATTGGAATTATTATCCCTCGGTTCTTGTTGTTCCGATCTATGCAATTAAAATTAAGCACGGTAAAATGTACATCTTAACATGCATATTTTAATAAAGCTTACAACTCGGTTACATCTGCCAGGTCCATATTCCGAACCTCACAAACTTCACGTTCTGAAGCAATTGTTGAAGTGGGACCTATAAACACACATGTGAAATTAAAGGCTTTCTTTAACGAATAAAACGGTTCTCAGAAACTATTAACCTGTTTCGTTGGATACTTCTGGCAGAGATCTCCGCGCGAGAGTTGGGGTCCAGCCTTTCCGCCGGCGGATTAAACGATCAGACGACATGTAGAAATTACTTTGATTGTCACTCTATATTTTCGGTCGAATTAACACTACGAAAGTCAAGATATGTAAAACGGCAAGTTTATATGGACAGTGCCTTCAGAATAAGTGCGAAATAAACAACTTTTCAGCGTTCCCACGTTGAGTCCAGGTTTTGTTGATTTTCCATTTGGTTGTCGAGGAATTTCAGTTTTAAGGGTTTTTAACCTTGGTACCAAATTTAGACTTCCATTCCATTTTCATTAAATTGTTATTTTAGTGCAGGATAAAAATATTCAATAAAATATTTAGTTCCGATACTTAATCAATTTCAGCCTGCACTAAAGAAATTAATTAATACAAATGGAAATGAAATCGAGTCGAAATTCGGTACCCCGACTGAGAAACCTCAAAACTGAAATTGCTCGACAATCAACTAAAAAATCGTCAAAAACTCGAATCTCTTAACATGGGAACGCCTGCCGTTGTAAACTTTGCAGGCGAAGGCACTGTCCATATAGACTTACGTGGTAGGAATAAATGATATTTATTTGCCGTTTGCAACAAAGCAAATTCATGGAACAAATTTTCTGTTCTGGTCTATGGGAAAAATTTCTGAATGAGTTTTCAAACATCGATTGCTGTTGTGGAAACATTCACCTAATTCAAATCTCTATTTTGTGAAGTTTATTCATAATACAAGTGCATCGTAAGTGCATCATGATTCATTTGACATAATTTCCACACGAAACCGTACTAATAATCATATCAGATAACGTCTGGAGAATCGAGAATGTACATTTTTTATTGTCTCATAATTGAACCTTAATATCATGATGTAACTACCAAGTAAAAACTCATTTCGTTTAAAATAGTAGACATTGGATCGGTATTTAGCTTTAATTGCGTTAATTTTTAAATTAGCAATGATGAGCATTTGTCAAATTCAACTAATTAAATATTTTAAAAACACAAGGCTATTTTACAACTTTGTTATGGCTATAATAGTGCGTGCGTGTATAGAATTAACAGCACATACAGTTTAACATTAAATAAATTTAGGATGATTCATTCACAAAACTTATAAATTATACTACAACCCTTTTTAACACACCTCGAAAGACTGGATTTTAGTTGCGCTGACTTAGATTTTATAATCATCAATAGTGGAAGATTTTGATTTTGGTAATTTAGGTGATTAGGTTTGAATTTTTAATAAATAAATATTCTTCCTTTAATTTTCGTTAAATTTCTTTTCATTCCTTAGGAAATCATTGGTTCAAGCTCAGGTATTTCAGGTTCCATTGTGGCTTCAGTTTCATCTTCAGGGGATGAGCTTATCGTGGCCAAGCGAATTGTACCAGAAGTTGAAGGTCCGGGGTCAATGGAAGTAGAGTTTCTGGCTGAATTGATGGGTTGATGACTACTGCATGGAGTTAGACTAGTCGTCCCACAACATTGTTTTTCTTCGCAATCGTCCTCCTCGCAGGGAAGAAAGCATTTTCTTCTTCGTGTGCATGTTGGAGATCCATCGCTAGGAAATAACTACAAAAGAAATAAAATCATGGCAATGTTAATAAAAGAAATGAAGGAGTAAATTGAATTGACAGGAATGATGAAACTCACATGGAGGAATTCCGGTTGGATAGTGATATGAGAAATCTGGACAAATACAAAAGAAGCAATGAAATTCAGTTGTAATATAATAAATAATTTCTACTGGCGTTCTTCTCATTAAATGAACTTACTCCTTTGGAGTGGAAGAAATCCACAATATTATTTTTCGTTGCAAGATAGCCTTGAGTTTGTTGGAGAACAATGTGGGCAGATGCTATGATTCGAGCTGGAGTTAGTTGCCATACATGGAGATCATGAATGTCATACAATTCAGGAAAATTAGTCTTCATTTCAGCTACCAAACTTTTCACATTTATGTGGTCGGGAATCGTCAGAAGCAAAATATGGCCTGCTTCTTTAGCTAAATTAAATTAAAATAAAAATATCCCATTATTTTCAATATGACTAAACTAATTTGTTGGTTTTACATGCAATACAGCCACATGTCATAAATAGACAATGAATAATGAAACTTCCTACATACTCAAGGAATAGTCTAGTTCACTTTGGTATACAATACATGCAAAAATTTGTCATAACCTTTGTATTTAGTCCATCGGTAAAACCAGTGGTGTTCGTATTGCCACTGCCAAAATATTTCATTTCGACACAACGTACTCCCAGACTTGTAAAACGGGATTCTTTTATCATTTAAATGAGAAAAATATATACGTCACTAAAAGTGTATTACATATTCATAGCACCCAGGTGCTTATGATTATGATTGCAATTGCAATTCAAATGCAAATGCTTCACTTCCTGTGAGAAAAGTCAGGAGGTGAAAAATTTTGTGGGACTTACCCAAAGTGTAGGATAAACATCCAAGGATTAAAACAGTGCTGATTGTTAGTAAAGGGTCAACATAGTCCGACGGTTGTACACTTTTTTCTGGGTCTCCAAAATAATAGACAATAGTTGCACAAACGACCACAAGTACCGCACCTAATGCATCAATGAACAATGAACATTTGAATTTCAGAACTTTCAAGGATATTATTCGTTGAATAATTTGAAATTACCAAAACAATCACGAAAAATTGCAATAAGACTTTGTCTTCTACGATTTTTCATGCCATCTCGAACATAGACCTGAACAGACTCTGAAATGATCACATCTTCTCCTGGGTGTGAGTCCAAAAAACTAGTTTGATGAAATGTGTACCCTATTACAGTATGAAAATCATTAGTATTGTTTGAAATCGGGAACACTTATATAAATTGATTATTTTTACCTCCTATCGTGAAGAAACAAATTGCATTGACAAGGAGTCCTAATGCTCCGACTGCAGCAACCCAAAGTGGATTATGCATTTGCTCATGGTGGGAAGCATGTATAATCGTCTATAAATTCAAACGATTTAAATTAGTTTTCATTAGTTTAAAAGTTTTTCTATTTAGAATCCTACCTGAATTGATTCCACCGTCACTGAGAATCCAAGAGCTGCCAAAAAACAAATATTTGCAACTGCCCCACAGACATGAAGTCTAGTCCATCCAAAAGTATTTTTCACATTAGCTCCTTTTTGGCACAACTGAAACGAAAATACACATGGTTATAAAACCGCATAGGCAAAAATTACTTGTAACTTTTACCTTAATTGTAACGATGCATGTGATGACTGATAAGATATTGTAGAGCATATGATATGCATCAATTTGGACAATGAGGGCATGGGTTAAATGAGCTGCAACCAACTGAATCAAAAAATAAACTACAGTGATCGCAAGAACAAAATAAAATCTAAAGAGGGAAAATTCTCTCAAAATATTCTTGGAACTAGGCATCATGATCAAATCCAAATCCGAGTCTGAGTCAGGGAGTAGCAAACTATTCTTCAAATTTTTCTCCAGTTTCAATCAATGCATTTTGAATAAATGTGATTCCAACTTCACTCCACTTCCACTTTGCCTTATGGATGGGAACTCGGAATTATCAAATGACTAAAATTATAATTTTCCGAGTGTTTGTTGGGTGATAAGGACTTCACAATGGAATGGGTTACTCGTGCTGCACTGTACAATGAAACGAGACAAGACAGTTAGTTACTTGGAGCCAACTTCAAAGCACAGAACCAACAACTGGATATGTAAAAATTAATCTAATCCTTGTCAAAATGTTATCAGTCTCAGTGGATATTCACAGATGCCAGAAACGAAGGGAGAACCCAAGGGTTAAAATAAAACACGAGCAAGAGCTAGAGCTATGCGTAGTATGTGTATGTTGTGTGCTGAGAATTTGGATCTGACTAGAGTTGTTGTTGAATCCTCCAAATGCAATGAACTGTCTCACATAAAACAAAACTTGATTGAATTGGTTTCGTTTGTACCTTTCCCTTCGCGTGGATTGAGATTAAGTCTTCCTATTAACACAAACATGTAGCAACTACATCTGTCTGGTTCTGGTCTATTACCACATGCTATGTTTAATAAATTATTAATAGTGTCAATGAGCCAATGGACTCTCAGACATTGCATTAACTTCAAGATTGTCAAGAACTAGTGAAATCTAACTATTTATTCTCATAGCATAGGTATTGAACCAATTTGGAATTGAATTTGGAAGTGAGTAGGGCTTGGGACAAATGTTCGGGGCTAATACTAACTAACTAATCCCCAATTTTAATAATATTTTCTAATTCGAGTTGGTGTTGGTTTTGGTCACAATTTTCAGCATGGTGTTGACCCTTCTCTGTGGCAGCAGGATATTTGCGAGTGACCCGATTGTATTGTCTCTTGAGTGCATTAGGGCGCCGGCGTTGAAGATAGGCTTGGTGTTTTTTGTAGTCCAAGAGTTGGGCATCCCTTGAATATGGAGACGTCTTCATGTCAAAATATTAAATATGCATAAGACATACAATATAAATATAGCTAAATTGAAACAAATATATTCCAAACAAGGATGCGTTAATACTAGAGATAGAAAAGAATTTTGAATCACCTGTGATTTCTAAAATTACTTACAACATTTTTGATGCCACGATACAGCATACCATTCTCCACAGCTACAGCAACATCTTTTTGTTTTTCCCTGAATCCCTTGTTGGGAATAGTGTTTACAATATTGGCCTGTGGAGATTCATTATTAAGTAGCTGTACAATTTCGTACAATCAAATATTATTCTTGGTTATTAATGCATTAAAAATCTACGTACATAAATGAATTGCAGCGGAGTTGCTGGGTGATCTGTCCAGCTTTCAGGAAGCCGATTAGGTGGGGACTATGAAGTACTGAAGACTACTTTTGTTAGTAATGACGGGTTTCCTTTTCGTAGGCTTGTCCAAGTAGTCCGGGTTTAATTCAAAGCGGCGACGATTTGATTGTCGTCGTACCTTTGCTCTGTCTCCTCGTCCTAGCCCAACACCGTATTTTCGTTCCATGTCCTCTTGCATCATCATCAAACGATCCATTGCAAGTTTTTCTTGCTGTTGTAGCCTCATTTCCAACTCTTTAATCCTCTCACTTTGATTTGCAATCTGATCCCCCGTCATTTTCTTTAAAATAAAAAAAACATGAAAATGTATATTTACAAAAGCATAATTCTTCGTTCTTCAACAGATTCATCATAACATACCATACCTTCACAGCCTCAACAATGCTTTGAAATTCACTCATATTTGTGTCCAACAATATATACTCTGGACGGTAGCAGCCACCTCCTCCTCCGAGGTGTGTTCTGGACATGATGGGAGTTGGTGTTGGTGTGGGATATGTGAGGGGGGAACTTGGTGGCAATTGTCCAGTTGGCGGTAGGTGGAATTCACGATTGTAGTAACAACCCCTGCTTTCCTTCCGAAGACGATATGATTGATAAGGGGTCAACTTGTCCATGACTTGATTCGAATTATTAAATATACGATTAACTAGAAAAAAAGTTCATGAATGCTTACAGGCCTAATGCCAAACTAAAAATAAGGGAACAAAATTGAATGATGAGAATTGATGCTACGCTATGGTCAAGCCATAGCAGCAAATTCCGCCAAAAGCTGCTGATGCCAGACTTTTTGCGATGGAACGTTTTGAGTTTCTATGCTAAATCTTTGCAACAATACAAATGTAATTATCTTTAATTAAAAAAATCATAAAGTATTAGTCAGTTATTCAGTGAAATCTGATTTACGTTGTGCCAATTAATTGGGCCACAGTCCTCGTACTTGCAAGGCTTACGTATTTTCAGGAAAATGAATGATGACAATAAAAAATCCCACCAAGTCGTAATTGTAATAATTTGCATTTTAATAAGTTCCAGACGAATACATATTTACAATGACATTCTTATCGCAATTGTGTCAAAGGAAATAAAAATTAGTAATTTTCAAAATTTGAGAAGATTTATTTCTGAATAAACTACTACTACAGTACGCAAAGTCTTATATGATAATATCCAATTCAATAGGAGTACTCATAATTAATTAGAGAATTAAGTAAAAATAGAGAAATGAAAGATTGATCAGCAAAATAAAAGTTCTTGAAGAAAGTGCATAGGAAAACTGATTCCGTAACATGAGCACTGCTAATAATGAATGTAAATTAAACTAATTTAGGAACTTACAAAAGTCTTGGGTCCTAACTGGGAGTAATTAATGTTAGTTAACAAAATGAAGATTATTCTAATGAATAGTTCTTATTGGAATTTCCGTTTACATTGGAACTAACACGTGTTTCATAAATCATAAAACCCAAATTTGCTGCCGTTGTGGAAAGTTAATACATAAAACTGATCGGGACGGACGCGTGAGGATTCAGGTGAAAAGTAGAATTTCTTTCAAAGTAAATTGCATTTGTACTGTAAGAAACGCAAATGTACAATTCAAAATCATACGCAATGTACAAACGATATTTGTTTTTACAAGTCCTCATTCAATCACAAATATCAGCCAATCTATATGTGTATAAACTCAAGTTCTACCACTATTGCCTTAAAACTAAACAATGAGAACTAATTTTAATAATGTCAAACGCAAAGAAAGTCACAGACTTCCTAATGATTTAGCCACCATCACGTTCGCAAAAAAATCATGACTTCATCAAAATTTATGATTGTAACATTGTTTGCACCTGGTACACACACAGATTGACGTAGATTCTATCCATGACTCGACTAATAATCGAGGTATAAGTCGTTAGTAATGAGGTCGTTGAATAATTTATATGGGGAAATAATACGGACAAAATAATTGATTATGAAAATGGAAGCTTTCGTAGATTTGAAGTCCTCAAATGGATCGTAGCAATCAATATCTCGTTAAATTCCAGTCGTTCGAAGCTAAGCTCATGACGTTTGCATTTGAAACTGACATTAGCATGTAGTCCATTTGATTAAAGATTAGAGATTCGAGTGTCCAATAACGATTAAGGTTCAATAATTTTAGAATTTAATGCTGTTGTTGTTGTTGTTGCTGATGTTGTTGATGTTGAATGTGATGATTTTGATCTGAGGAAGCAGGTACACCGCCAGCATGCGCTTGATTTGGAACAACTTCGTTTTGGCTTGGGTGAGTATCAGCTCCTCCAGAATGAACAGCTGGAGGATTTGGATGATTAGAATCAACTGGAGCATTAGCGTTTGGAGCAGCATGGTCATTAGGGGCTTGGTACTGTTGCTGCTGTTGCTGTGCTGGAGGAACAGGAGGTTGATACTGTTGTTGCTGTTGCTGTTGTTGCGGAGGTGGGGGTGGACCTCCGGCATTAGGATGATACTGCTGTTGTTGTTGTTGCTGAGGTGGCACTCCAGCATTTGGATGGTACTGTTGCTGCTGTTGCTGAGGAGGTTGAACCCCACTGTTATGATGGAAATCTGGAGCTTGGGGTTGACCCTGTGGAACTGCATTCGGGTGATATTGATAATTAGGTTGTTGAGGATGATTTTGTCCGTATTGACCTTGTGGTTGCTGATATTGTGGAATCGCGTTTGGATGAACTCCGTTTGGTGGGATCTGAAAACATAATTAAATATTAATTAGGCTATCAAATCAGAAGTTAGATTAAAATTAGAGTTAATTGTTGCGATGACCATGAAAGCCAAAGAAATAGAAACAAAATTCTGGAAGCAATCAAGATAAGACAAATTCAAACACAAATTAAGCAAGACTGAAAGAAAGGTTGAAAGATTAGGCAGGGCAGGAACTGGAATTAAGCACAATGACGACTTATCATACATGATAAGGTTGTTGTTGCGGATGACCTCCAGGCCCTGTCTGATATTGATATTGTGGATTTTGTGGATGGCCGGGTGGGATGATCATTGGTGCATAACCTGGTGGTGCCGGAGGTATCTTGCGAGCGGACAAAATTAACAAATTAATAAACTCTATTTTAATCTAATAAATTATTAAAAATGAACCACGGAGACACTATTCTACTACAAATTTTGTAACCCATTTCACAAGTGCACACCCAAAAACATATAACAAAAAAACTCATAAAAAACTTAAAAGCTATTATTGAGTCAAAATTGAGCAAACAAACAGAACCAGGAACTGATTCCCCCAATATAGGCTAAAGGTCAAAGGCTTACCAGTCCTTGATCAATCATTCGTCTAATTTCATCTTCGTGTTGCCGAGCATAATTCTTATATTCCTCATCCGTATATTGAGGTTTTCGGTCCAATCCTTCCCAACCCTCATCTCTCTCAAATTCTTGCTTCTTCGTCTGCTCAAGAAATTCTTGAAAGCTGTAAAAATGAATTTTAATAAATAAATAAATTCTTAAAATTCGACACGTGGTGATGAAATTCAAACACTACCTGATAAGTTGATCTTTGTTTGTGTCGGATTCGTTGAAGACATGTTCTCTCATTCTTTCCATTTCTTCCATTCTTTCTCTAATGTCATCTTCTGGTGCATTTGGATCGTACATTTTGTCCAATTCCTTTCTGAACAATGCTTTAACTTCATTGGCATCCCAAACACCGTTTCCGTCCAAATCGTGTAAATGGAAGAATGTTTTTGGATTGAAATTTTCGGGACTTAAATGGTCTTGTTCTTCCCAAACTTGTTCGTACTGTTGTTTGCTTCCAGGATGATGAAGTGATGGGTGCTCCTTGTGTTTCTGTTCCATTTTCTCATGTTGTTTTTCAGCTTCGCTTCGATTCTTTTCATCTAAATGTTTCAACTGTTCCTGAAACTGGAGTTCCTTTTGCATTTCATACTCCTTAAATTCCTCTTTTCGTTTTCGATCCGCAGTTTCTAATTCTTTTGTCGTCTGATCAAAAAATAGCAATATAAATTAATTTCTTCATAATTGCTAGCTAGAACTTAGAAAAATGGGCTGACGGATGTACCTGGACAATAAGTTTCCTCAAGTCTTCTGCCTCAAAAGTGTGCATATTTTTCGAATCAACATGAAGTGGGATTTTCATGTGTTTTCGATCAATCCCATTGTTTTCTTCATATTGTTGAATAGCCAAATGTCTCAGTCTTTCTAATTCTTGTCTTTTCAGTTCGTCCAATTTGGATCGAATGTTATGATTCACAAACTCAAGTTCTTTGGAAATCTTTCCAGACTGTAAAGCAAAAAATAAAACATGACATGCATAAAATATATGCATTACGTACATCCCGCATTGCGGCCGCAACCGCAAGTTAATAATCAAGTCTGGATAAGTAATATATTCTAACCTTAATATCTTCGGGATCAGCTTTCACTAGCCTTTGCTTAAAATCATCATCACTCTCTAACACTTGGACAACTTCTTGGAGATACCTCTTGTACTCAACATCAAAAACCTAAAGAGAATAAAAATATTAAATCATGACTTGCCATCAATTACCTTTTAATTTTTAATTTAAAAAAATAACTAACCTGCTGATCAACATCGTTACCCTCTGTCCCATCTTCTTTTTTCTTCTCTGTAACTGGAGGAGCCACACATCCATAGACCAAAAGTAAAAAACTACACATACTCAACACACGCATTTTGTCTCAAAACTCTGAAAATAATTAATAATTTCTAAATTCTCAAAGTCAACTTTTCTAATAATCTCAAATCCGAAATTCCGAGTAGGACGATGACGGTCGGTGGATAAAATTAACGTCAAACGGTTCTCTACTACTGGTATTTGCGTTGACGCAGGTTGCAGTACAAATAAGATAGAAATGAGATTGAATGGGAATAAAATTAACGGAGGATACAGAGTTATATGTGCAAGTACCAAGTGCAAATGGCAAATGTGTTATATTAAATCCAACCAGCTGCAAGTCAATTGAATTGCTATTGCTGCTGACGTGTATTAGAGTCTGATTCAAACATGCCTCCTGCACAGAATACAATTTTTCCTTGTAGAAAACAGCCTTCAGCAAATGCTGCAAACTTTTCCACTTTGTATTTTTTAGGCATTGCAATGCAATCTCACAAGAAGCGAAAGGAAAAAGCGTAGAGTTAAGAATAAGATGAAGTAGTCGTTCGTAGTATAATATTAACAAGTCAGTCAAGTTAGTGTTATGATAGTCATTAGCCATAACAGGGTCTAGAGCACTAAACAGGAAAAGTGTAGTTATTCAATCTCAACTAATTATAGAGGGGCCAAAATACGTATCAATTAAAACACGCTCTACAGTTGAATCAAGTGACGTAATGCAAATGTAAAGCAAATGTAATCCTCGAATCAACTTGCGGAAACTCTCTAAATTTCCGGAGAAATTAACATGAAATCAGCTCAAATTAAATGGGAAATATGCGTAACGTTAATGCATACATTGATTACACCTTAACCTTATGATTGAAAATAAAACCAAACTATTCAACATGGTCTTATAATTTCAGCAATTTATGGAATGTAGACATGAGATTGCAAATTGTAGAAACACCTCAGGTGAAGTATTTTAAAATAGGATTTTGTTCAGAAGATTTTTTTGTCTGGAATTCGGAAAAACGATAAGCGATTAAGCGAGATATCGAACCGTGCCTGGAACTTTACGTTTGATTCGAACAACAATTATTGTTGATTTGATGCAAATTTTTTCAGCCCACAAGATTGAATTTTGCACCATAATTTTACAATTCTACTCGTACTCGGGTCGGATGTTGCTTTGTATAGAACATCCGGTGACAACTCTCAGTATTTTAATTTTAATACATGATTTCTTGAAATTTTTTCCCATTAAGAGAATAATCTTCCAACCCTAGCGGTGGTTGAAAGGGATTAAAGGCCAAGAACTACGATAACAATTTGTGTCTCAGATCGAATAGTTTATTTATCCATGTGTTTAACCTTTCATTGGGCATTTTATATCAAAAAATGCACTCTCAAATCCAAATCAATTCAATTTGCAATGGAGGTAGATTGTACAATAAATGGAAAACTAAATTAAAGAATCGTTTACTTCTGCTCGTACATGCTTCGGAAAGTAGTTGGATTTTTAGCACAGACAGCTATGCAACTAGGCCTATGCCTCACCAAACGTTTTAGAAACCATTATCCGTCCAGTCCACCTGTAACTGTATTGAGCATTTCCATTGAATTATTCACCTAAAAATTCACGATGCAACTCATTTTATTGAGCTATAAAATTGTTGAATTCGATTGGTTATAAATGAAGATATAAAAAATTAGGAATCATTAAATGTCCAACTTAATGTGCTTCACACCATTTTTCATTTGAAACAATTATTTGGGTGTAAACTATAGAAGATTAACTAAAAGTAGTAACTTAAGCTCCTATGCTTTACATGCTCCTACTCCGGCCAGAAAACGCAAGGCTAATTTGGATTCTGAAAAGATTTGAATTCATAATGATACTGAACGTGACAGGCATATTACAATTTGAAATTGAATTATTTCTTGATAGAATGCGTAAGCAATGGCTTACTCGACCACACTGCATAATTCGCACGTGTTTGTGCAAATCCAAGAATAATTTCAGTCTTCGACTTTATAGAGTACTTGCTAGGAAACTAAACCAACTGTTGTATTTTTTAAAAATATTTCTCACGCTAACTTGGTTTGAAATGTCCTATTTTAAACCCATCGAATTTTGAGTAGACAGAGCTATAAGCAATGTAATTGTATCGCGTTCAGAAATTTATGGCGAGCCTTGCAGTTTTCTCCTTTCATAAAAAAGTTGCAAAAATTCGTAACGAAAGGAAGTGGAAGTGTAGTTTTAATGTGAAAATACAGGGATGGATTAATGATCCGAAGAAGGAAGAGCGGATGACGATGAGATGTGGAGGAGTCCCATTGGCACTAGTCATCTTTGCATTGCCAAAATCTCAGCCTCCGCAGTTTTCGTGGGCGACCCACTTTTACTTTTACTATTTTGACTGTTTATGTTTCTTGGGATTGGATGCGTGCACATCTTGTACCTTGGCACTGGCACTGGCTAGGCTAGTCACTCACTATTTCTTTGCCACAGTCTTCAGTATTCTCTAGTCAGTCAGTCTTCAGTCATATTAATTCTTCAGGAGAACAACATCCAAGGACTTGAAAAATTGCAAGGAATTTACAAGCAAAGCAGAGTGTAGAAATAAATCACAATGTCCCCGTGTCTTCGAATGCACACCTGTTGCTGTTGTCTGGACACAGCCAAGGGCAGTATCATCACGGCCTTTGCTTCTATTGTAAATCATTTTCTTGGATTCAAAATGAACATATTCGAGTTTTTATTTTTTAAATTGAACAATAATTGAATGATACACAGGCTGCGGCCCTCCTTACGTTTGCTCTCATGTTATTTGGACTCATCTGTTGGGACAAATTTTCATTGGCCGTCATTGATTCTTATCATCGGATTGGAGTTGTTTCAGACGATACGCTCGATTTTATTCTCAAAGGTACTATAATTTATTAGTTTTTAGACAAATCGAGTTCCGCAATTAATGAGCTTGAAAATTATTTTCAGTGGTGTGGTGGGGTAACATTTTCACTATTATCCTCTGCGTAGTCTACATTGTTTTGTGCGTTCTACTCATTGTAGGCGTAGCACGGGTAAGATATTTTGATCAAACGATGTTTATATATTTTCCAATGGGACCAATTCTTAATTTACATGGACTCACAGGAACAATATAAGCACATGATACCTTGGATATCCTTCACAAGTATGGTGCTTCCATTTTTTGCAACTTGTTTCATTATTCAGGTAAAATTACTTCAAAATTATGTCTAGAACAATGTATGAATACTGAAATATGATTTTCAGTTGATCCTTGGATTCATCGGAGGACCTGAACTATCGGTTCTTGTTCCAGCCATAATTGTTCTTGTTTGGTGTGCAATCTGGGCTTATGGGTTCTTCTGTGCTGTTATCTCATTATCGGGTAGGCCCATCTAGCTCCCTTTTCTTATTCTGGAAACAAGAGAATAAGCAAATTAAATTGAATCGAATATATTCTACAGATGCTGAAAGGGGATATTCATCGCCCCGTTGCTCAAATTTGGAAGCGTTAATCCTTTGTTCAACTATCGGGATATTTAATACTTACACGACATGTACTCCCTGACCAATACTTCGCCATGGCATGACCTAGGGCAGCCAAACTTGTTCATTTAGAATCAGGAGAATCCTGTTTCCTGTACCATAACTTATTTTGCAATTAGAAGCCTTTATTTATAAATCACTTACTTATTCCTAACTCATTAAATAATATACAGGGCGTTCTGTATTTCATTATTCCTTATTTCACTAATAAACTATTCAATTAATGTGCTACATACAACAACTACTGGGTGCCTTTTCAGTATTTGACTTAATTTATCATCCTGAATAATTGCAATTACAATAATTCCTATTTTATATGCGTGTGGTCAATGAGTCAATGATTTTAGAATAGAATGGTTAGGGGTGAATTTTTTTACCCTAAGATGTCGACTACATTTCGAGACTTGAGAAAGACATCATAGAAAGGTTAGCAGACGTCTTGTGGCAGTGCCTTCGCTACATTTTTCAGGCCCTGAGCCAGATTCTCAGATTAGACCCCAACCCAATGTCAAAACTATATGCAGTAAAATTTGTTTTTTAACTCTTAATTTAATTAGCTACTAAATTGCTCGATAGATTTCCCGGTTCGCGTATTAATTAGATTTGATTATGATAGAATTCCAATGTTCGTGCCATAGAAATGTCAAACCTCTATGGCTCCACCCCTGACGCACCGTTACTTTCTTTGTTCACACCCGCCAAATTCAAAAATTCAATGCCACGTCAATTCCCGCCTTTTTAATACTCTATGGCCGCATCACTGACGCACCGTTACTTTCTTTGTTCACACCCGCGAAATCCAAAAATTCAATGCCACGTCAATTCGTGCCTTATTTAATTTCACTCTGTCAAATTAAACAAAATTAGCCAAATTCATGAAAATGCAATTCATTGAAATATTGAACACTCTATACAAATGTAATTAAAAATGGTCTTAATGAGAATAATTTTAGTAATGAATTAAGGACCTTTTTCCATTTTCATATGCCAGTGTGAATGGTTTGTTAGAAAGTCAATTTTATCTGGTGATTAATGGTCAACGTCAGGGCTCCTTGGTCCTCGGGTCTTGAGATTTTGGCTCGCTCATTGTCGGGACGGGACTGGCTTGTGGATGACTAAATTCGGATTCTAATGAAATCAAAATTAGGAACTTTAGTCCCACTTTATAAAATTGAATTTCTTGAGGTATTTTTGACCCATATTTTCATCAAATCATATAATTATGTGGAATTGTGTTTTATCATAAAGTAATTTTGCATAGAAATGGTGACAGAATTTAGAGCACATCGAACTTTTATTTGTAAATTCAGCCCGGGTTATTTCAATGGATTAGAAAAATATATTGTGAAGGGGGAAGGACTCATCATAACATCCACATCACACAAAATAACACACTCAAAAACAACAAGACAAAGGTTTAACAAATTAACCATCTTGTAGTGCAGTGTCTCAAAAGAAAAAAGTATTAAGCTCATTGTGATATCCATGTTCATTTGGCTATAAACTCAGAAAACTTAAAATACAAAACGAAAAGTATTTTTGATTGCCAAAAAACTAATTTTGTACAATGCCATAAGTATTGTTTCTAGGAATTTTTAGTCCAGTTTTTAGTTTAGTAGTAGTTTTTTGTATAGGCAGCATTACAGTATTGTACTTGGCAGTGAAGTGAAAGGTTCGTATGCAAGCCACCATATCATGGATAATTTAACTGCAGGTACTTTTTTAACTTTACGTGAATAAAACTTTCTAGTTTGAATTTAGAAAGGGACTAGTGAAGGAGAAGCGGACAACATTTGTATTCTACTTCTACTGCTATTTACAACTTTCAAAAACTCTTTCCAGTTTAGATTTTAAATTATTTCTGCTGATTTTTCGAATTGTTCGCATGTTCCTAAAAACCAGATCTTATAGGAATATCTAGGCGAGGAAGAAATATTAGAATTCTGTTCCATACAAGCTCCAACTATGACGATTTAATGTGTTTTTTCTTAAATTTTTAATGTAGAGACGGAAGGAATCGATTCTCAGGACAATATGTTCACAAAAGCTAACAAAAACAAGGAGGAGGACACACTTCTGAGGGATTTGAATGCTTGGCGATTGGGAAATAAAATGAACAACTACAGCCAACTAATCAACAGGAAACGACCTCTTGTAAGAATTTTGAACACGACATATGCTAAAATATTTTCATGAGTTGTGTAATTCATTTTTCCATGTAAATTCTTCTTGTAATGAGATTTCTTATTTAATAAGCCATAGAGAGTATTATTTACGTTTTTTACGTAAACTTTCTAGAATTGATTTCTTATGATTTCTCACTTTAAAGTAATAACCATGAACCTTGTTTCTCTTTTAGTCACTCTGATTCTGAAGAGGGTATCGAGACTTTTGAAAACGTACTTCCAGTAGAAAATAAGGTGAACGTTGATCCAACACCTTTCGGTCACAAGCAAGAAGAATTTAGCCTCAAGCTAAAAGCTAAGATGAGGAAATGCGTCGTCGACTGTAATGTTCCAAGAACTCCGTCCGTTTTGGATGGAGACGAGAGTAGCATAAATCATAAGGAGTGTCAACTTAATGGAACACTAGTCGAACATGAGGAAACGAATCTTAGTCCGACCCGACCGGTGAATAATTGTGGAGATGTCAAAGACGAATTTGAAAATTTACGAATTAGTGATAAAAAGATTTCACAGTCAATGAACCAACCAATTGTCTCTGGCGCTTCTAATGAGTCCTGCACTCTGGAGTCCCTTGAGGAGAGACTCAATCAAATACATCTGTCCGAGGCAAGTTCCCATATGGTAAGTCTAATAAAAATAAAAATTTAGTAGGCAATTATTTTCCTTACATTCCAATTTGGTTTTAAATTTGGAGGGATTTATTACTAATAACTTGGCTGTAAAATTTTCAGCTTGATTCTGACGATGATTCTCCTGTTCTGGATATGATTCCTGTATACTCTCATTTTAAAACAAGTGGAAAGACGCCTGCCCAAGAATTGAAAGAGAACGTAAGTGATGAGATAAGAAATAAATATTTGTATTTTGCATGTATTAATCATCTTTATCATGGACCCGAATTAATTGATTGTTTCATTTACCTCCAGGGAAATGCACAATTCAAGGCTGGTAACTATACAGAAGCAATCAAATTTTATTCACTAGCACTTACCTATGATTCGAAAGATCCCATTTTGTATGGAAACCGGGCGCAGGCATACATAAAAGTGCAACAGTGAGTTACAATCGTTTTGAATTAGTTCGTTGGAATTACATTACTTTCTTAAAATAACAATACATCTAGATATCAAAAGGCAATTGTGGATTGCGACATTGCTCTCAGTTTCGACCGAAACTATGTGAAGGCCCTGTTTCGAAGAGCTGTAGCTAAAATCCAGAGAGGAGACTTTGATATGGGGAAGGTGAATATTTGACACTTTGGTTTTTGTGCTTGTTAGTCAATTATCGTAAATTTTGTGTGGTAATAGATGGATTTGCTGCTCCTGGCAAAGTTGGAGCCAAATAACAAAGAAGCAAAACAACTATTAGCAGATCTTAAGGAGCGTATGACGAAAACACATCCGCGGAAGGTAAATATATTATTTTTGTTGTGTGTAGTCACTGCTCCCAACATCAAACCGATTTTCGAATTCCTTGCTTGATTTTTTCTGAAGGGGAAAAAT
>WJEZ01001503.1:0-17216 GCA_009869925.1 Thalassaphorura encarpata
TTCCCTTTCTAGATTGTGGGTGTTGTTGCAGTACAGGGACATTTAAAATTCCCGGCGGCCATAGCTGCCGGGGAGTACCCGGGCAGCTATGGCGCCTTTGGCCGCCGGGAATTTTAAATGTCCCTATACTGCAACAACACCCACAATCTAGAAAGGAAAGGGAGAAGGAAGGTCGGTTTCTCGACTTGCCCCATAACGACAGCTTAGCGTCTATTTTAACCTTGGCCTCGGATTCCTTATACTTTTCAACTGCTTGGTCGAAGTAAGCATTCCCTTCTTATTGTTCGTTCTGCTATCATTCATTTAAACTTCTGCTGAGCCTTCTCTTTCACGTACCCACTTGAAATATGTCATTTAAGGCACGTTTCAATGCAGTTTGCATTGCAACTTGCGGTTCGATTTTGACGGTGCTGTTGTGCATTAGCAAAACTGTTCTGGCTTTGGTGACCCAAATCATAACTAATTTGGAACATGGGCAACAATTTTTAACTGATCACGGATGGAGCCTGTGTAATAACCAAAACTATGTAAGCTGTAATATTTTCTTCTAATTTATTGCTAATAATGTTAATGTTGACGCAAGGAGAAAGAGAGAAAGAAGGGACAAGAAAAATCTATAAATATGTTAGTCAAAATCGATACTCATTATTTTCTGAGGCTGAATTCTGATTAAATTAAATTATACAAACTATGTAAGTATTTGACAAGCGGTAATTTGAATATGTTTATAATCCTCAGGCCGAGCCACAGTTATCTGACATGCACCCAAACACCCAAACCGTTGACTCCGAATCTAATGCGGAAGTATTCTCTTTGGACTCAATTCAAGGAAACTCAAGTCTTGTAGAAGTGAAAAATAATCATATTGTAACTAGTATCGAATTTGAAGACCACGATGAGTGGTTGGACCCTGGGGTAAATATGTTCTGACTTAACAATCTAAATTAGGTATTATATAATATAAACTGTGACTAATTAATAAAAATCGACATTGATAAAGATATAACTTCAGCACAGTTTAGTTTAGTCTATTATTTAATGAAATCTCTGATGCCGATTTTTACTAAATTCCAGACTGTCCAAGTTTTGGCTTTTGAATTAAATGCTAAAGCTATAGCTCAATTTCGACGAGACCATCCACAGTACAGTTCTCAAATTATTTGGCTGGACCGACTCCGGATGACAAAGATAGCGGGCTTCGCCAAAACGATGCCCGTCCGGTTAATCCTCCAAACAAGTTTGGACCCAGATGATCCAACAACTGAATTACACCGGGAGGTCATGGGAGAATGGTGCTTCCCCGAATGTACCACTGCGGAACTGCCTAACAGTTATAAGACCTTCGTTGACCAAACAGGGTATCAAATAAGGTGACGATCAAGTACTTTATTAAATTATTTTGATTTTTGTATAATACTTGCAACTTAATGACTTCCTTGTGTCATTTAATAGGCTCGTTGGGTTGGATTTTAACTTATGCATAAACGGAGACTTCCGTACGAAAACAAATGCCCTCAGACCTTTTTTGGTCGGTCTCAACCGTTGTCACACTGTTTCTATAGATCATCCTGACTTGAAAACTTGGACCAATCGAGACAAACGCAACTTGGCCAAGACCATGGAAACGATTGTGTTGGATTGTGGCTGTTTCAATGTTAGCGTGATTAATGTTGAAGGTTACAAATTCAAAGTTAATTGGGCTTGTCATTTCAAGTAACGCTAGCTTCCACCGACTGACGTTTGTTAGTTAAAGAAGCAGAAACCTGTAGCATAATGCCACTGCCTAATTGATTGTGAACCTTGTGTTTTGTAAAAATGAAATGTCCTGCTTTTAACGTTATTAATTTTAATTAATGGGTTTTGAAATGTTCAATTATTCAAGCTTCAGTAATGGGAAAGAGAATGTTGTATTTATGAATGACAGGCCCGAAGAAATTTTTGTATTGGTACTTTAACTTAAGCAATGAGTTTAAGGTTCCGAAAATCAGTGTTGTGTAATATTTTAGAATGAGGCTTTGTGTGAATCCTGGGTCCATGTAGGAATAAATGATATATTTTAAGTGAGTTTATGATACATTACCATTAACTAGCCCTGATCCTTGAATTTTGTGCAATAACTCAATTTTATTGTATTAATCGCGAGAACTTATTGTTTTAATTCAATATCTTTGAGAAAATTAATCATTTACATGTATGGTTTTAAACTGCTCTGTCCCACTTCTGTCAATTGATAAAATTTCTGCTTTAATGTTTCTCTTTTTTGTTTGAATTTTAAAGAGTAAAGATGATGTCATAATTTTTATTTCGAATAAAACTTCAATTGTAAAGTATAGTGACCTATTCTAACGACAATTCCGGCTTAGTAGTACTGTTGTCTACCTTGCTTGCAATAACAAATTAACACTAATTCATGCCGATATTGAGCTTAGTCAACAAATAAGCTTTCGAAATGATAAGGAGCAAGCTCTGAGTCCCCAACTGCATACTATCTAGTGAATATCTGCAGTTCCTTTGTAATTGATTCTTTCAATTCAAATTGTTTATCATTAATGCATACCATATTTAACCCCATGACGAGGAGATTGTTGATTTGATAATGTTAGCCACTTAAATCGACTGGGGACCCGTTGAAATTTTGGGATGAAACTCCAGTCAAGAACAGTAACAAGAATTTTTAGCTTAGCATAGAATTTCATTGGGCCTTGGTGGTATTCTTCATTTAGTTCAATTTGTAGTTAAAAATCCTATTTTTTTTCTTTATGGTGTGACCTAACATTTGTCGTTGTAAACATTAATTCCACTATTTAACATTTGTTGCCCCTGACAAGCATATTTGTCAATGTCCAGTCGCGGTTAATTTTATCTTTGACAGGTTTAAAATGTAACTAACTGACCTGTGATCTCAACGAATTCAAGTAATGTATGTTCCGACAAAATAAACCCATAAGAGCTGTGCAATGGCCCTGGCTTAAGTAAATACAATAAATGTAGTAAATGTTTAAACCTCTATTCTGAATTTTAATAGTTTTCAGTTGGTTCAATTGTAGCTAAGGATTAGTTTTACCTTTTAACGTATATTAGTTTATTCGATCTAATGGGTTGAGTAAAGAAAATGAAATAGCAAAGTTTATTGTGATTTTGATCGTATTCTGAATATTTTTTATTTAAAAAAGAAACGTTTGGCATCCACTAGCCATTCAGATGTCTGCGCGGAATTTAATATATATATCATTTTAAAATTGCCATTGTAGAAAGAAATGCATATGGGTGTCGACCAGCAACAACTGCCTGTGTTGGTAAATTTTGTTTCAAGTTAATTGCGCTCCACTGTAATGCTCTATTTTCGTATGTATTCACATGTGTCGATCATTCAAATGTGTTTGTCTTTAAATTGAAATTGCATTATGCGAATGACATGCTTAATCTGGCTATGCCATTGTAAACTGATATATATTAATATTTTGATGTGATGAGTATTGTTGTAGATTCCTACGACGTACATTCGAATAGTTTTGACGCATTTGTTCATGTTTTTTGCACTATGAACCTTGTATAAATGTTTTGTATGCGCTATAGTTCAGCATTATGTTTCAACATAAGTGAATTGCGTATGCTAATTTTATATTCTTTCACAAACTTGTTAATCAAAGCTCCGTAACCCACGAGAATTAACTCTGCCAGTGAACAAGCACGGCTGTGAATTACTTCGTTTCGATTTCTAAGTCAAGTTTGTTGACTTGCATTTGTTAAAATTACGAGCGCTCTAGTCGAAATGATTTGCTTCTTGTTTGATGAACAATGAATGCGCAGAAATGTTTCCGTATATTTGATGTATTGGATCCACACCTGGCGAATCTAGGTATTTTCTGGTACAGTGCTTACCATAGCTATATATTTCATTGACATAATTCCATCAAAATCGAACGCAATTGTTCGTGTCCATTGCACTATGAGTCTTGGGTCCATAAAGCTCATAGGAGGCGAATTTGGACGAGACTTTAGGGACTGGGGAAAAGTCTCGGGAATAATTCTTTTATAAATNCGAGACTTTAGGGACTGGGGAAAAGTCTCGGGAATAATTCTTTTATAAATTGGCTTATGCTTGTGATGAAGCGAATAAGCGTATGTCGGGACCCTGCTTAAGCTTGTGATCAAGCGAATAAGCTTGTCTGTGGACCAACATGTAAGTGATATAGAGCCTAATTCCTAATATGGGGACGAATTTCTTGAAGCAGAACTGTGGCTTCGCTTGATAATGGCAGAGTCTTTGCCGGATATTGCAGCTGGCTTGGAGGGAACGTGAGAAATTGTGCACAATATGGACTTTTAGATATCGAAGGAAGATAATTTCCAGCCGAGAAATAATCTTCTATGTCCTTCTCTGTTATTGATATGGTTAAAATTTGCAGCGAACAGGTAATCTCTGGGGCCGAACATGTACATTCCTTAAGGGAGAGATATCCCTGGCTGATATGGCTCGTTGATTCAATTAATCCCTGTAATGAGGGTTGATTGAGTTAATTTGCTAGTTGTAGCTTATAGAGATGCTCAAAGGAGAATTTATCCATTCTCTGACTCAAAGACATCCTTAATAATTCTAAATCATGACATAATAAAGTTGAGTTGCAACTTGTAGCGGACAGTTGGCAAGGAGAACATTCCTTATATATTTGGCCTACCTGGCTATTACCTGCTTGTGTGAAGCTAGGTTTAACCTCATTGGACTTGTCGTGATGAATTTAGTCAATGATACATATGTTCAATTTTTGATAAATAACGTGTCAATTTGAATTACCCGGTTTCACTGAATTAAAGGAAAAAACTCGAATCTCATACACGCTCATGCAGTGAAATTAGACTTGGAAAAACAGAAGACACATTCATATAGCCATTGACTCATTCCGATTTTTTCCTGTAATTCTGCACGGAGCTTAAAAAAAAATGAAATTCTGGTTAAGAGTTAGGATTTGGTTGTTTGCGAAATTGCCGAGTTTTGAAGCGAGATTGTCTACGCTGCTGATGATTTTTATGAGTAATTCGAATATGGGGTTCTATCAATGGCAGTAATTTAACCACAGCGCTCAATTTTGGTATGGAATTTTCCATCGGATGTAATTTACCTGAGTAATTGAGTCCCTGAGTTAAATGGCATGCATATCTGTCTGGGGTCAATGACTGATAATGTTGTTTAGCTTTAATTAAATTGAAATGTAATTCACTAACTGTGTACATTTTAACCGTCAAGACCATTCGAGCTAAGTGTGGAAGAACTCGCTCAATTATTATATTAATTTTTTGTTCTTGTGACATTTTGGGTCTTGACTCATCAGTAAGTGCTTCTAATTCTCTGCAAAATGTTGAGACTGGTTCATTGATCCCCTGATATCAATTCTCAAACTGCTCATCTGAATAACGATGCTTTAGGACACGTGTTAACATTATGTAAATAGTATAGTCCTACGATTGTTGGGTTATAAAAATTCTATGAATTAAATGTATTAAAGTTGTATGCAATTGGCCGTCGCCTTGTTTAAGTCTTGACAATTCTAAAAATTTGATAAATCATGATGAACATTGATTATCTGAATACGTTCTATGTGAACTATGCCAATGAATCTCTAGCTATTGTGAAGAGAAGATGTGGTTGCGAATTACGAGAAAATATTAGAACCATATGTTATTCTCCATTGCCCTCGAAATGGCATATATGTGCTCCCACGACGCCACCATTGCTACCATAATAACTAATATTGCCACGATTAACATTAATTCGGATTCCATTTCTCAACCCTGAATCTGTGTGTGGACCGGTTCGCTAGTCAAATTAGTGTCGCGTACCCCTAATTGGCATATATGGAAACCAACAATTAGTATTAGTTACATGAACTTTACTTTAAAGGTTCTTAGCACTTTTGCATAAATCTATTAACCTGACCTGACCTCACGGGTTTCGTAGTTTATAAAATGGCAATGCAATGGTGCTATTATATAAGGGTATATGGTTACGTTAATATTTGCAAAAATGATATACAATTCGAACTATGCTCATAACAAAGGTTCGCTAGTTTAAAATTTTATGTGATGGTGCGTTTTATATATGGGTATAATTAACTCAAAATTAATGGAGTCGTATGAATATTTAATTGCTGACGTTAGGTCAGAATGGGTTCACTAGTTAAGAAATTCAAAGGTATGAGAGATACTATATATGTGGATATTAATCCTCAATTAGAATTATCTCAGAGCGAACTAATTTTACGTATAAGTATATGGTATTGCTAGTAATGAAATGTAAAATTATGAAATTGAGGGAATTAATAATTAATTAATTTTAAAATATTATATGCATTCCGTTGAAATTCATGAAATTAGCATTAATGATACGAGTGTTACGTGTTGGTGGGATGAGGGTGTGTTGCCTGTGTTAAGAATAGGACCGACCATCCACAATGCTAGATCCGGTTTTGGGTCCCAAGCATCTAATCCTTGGCCTGAAGCAATCCAAAGTCAAGGGATGGGATGAGAAGATGACAGTCCAATTTTCCTGTGTATAAGTAAACAATCCAAGCCAGACGAAGGGATGAGTTGATTTC
Source organism: Thalassaphorura encarpata (assembly GCA_009869925.1). NCBI lineage: Eukaryota > Metazoa > Arthropoda > Collembola > Poduromorpha > Onychiuridae > Thalassaphorura > Thalassaphorura encarpata. Next base: position 6,594 of record WJEZ01001503.1, read on the forward strand.
CTCTGCTGATCGGTAATTGAAAGGCGTGTCTATGGATTCCACTCCTTGCCTTTGAGTACGCATCAGATCCAAGACCAAAATTGTACACTTTTTTATGTTGATGTAAAGGGTCTGATCGAAAGAAAGCACAAAACTAGTACACTTTTTTATTAATGGATTTTATTCACTTGAGCCAGTCTCAGGCCCAGTTTTTTCCCTTGGAAATTCAAGGACAAGGTGTGGCTGGTTGTTGCCAGGCACTTGGATTCTTTGTTCTTATGTAAATTAGGGTGGGGCTGGGAACAAAGGAAGACCAGGCCTTTCGATATCCTGGCTCTGTGCCTTTCTTTTCGTGGAAATTTTGGTGGAATTTTGACAAAGCACACAACTCACAAAATTTGTAATGAGAAGTGCCCATGCACTTTCACTTCTACTTCCACGTAAAGCAATGAAATAAGATTTGAAGCTATGACTGAGAATGTATTGAGTGTAATGGGGGAAAGTGAGATTTTTGTCTTCAGGGTCACGGCACTGACCCTAGGTCCTTCGCATCTGGGAGGTATACCACTTGTGAACCCCCTGGAGTTCTAAAGAGAGCGACAAGGCCGAAAGTGTTAGCGGTCGAACTCCAGAAAAGGCTACAATTTGGGCTGGAGATGAATGAGAGAAGAATTCGGCCCAATGAATTCTCCTCGAAAAATGAACCTTCACTTTCCCCAAATGAGCGAAAAGCTATGAGTTTATTTACTGAATGAACGAATGATGATAACTGACAATGAACTCTTAATCCACAGTTTAAGGTCAAGTTAAATATGAAATCTCAGCTCCACTCGCTTCCCAAGGGGAAGGAGTGAAAAATGAAAAAGGCCTCTCTCGGTGTCCGGTTTGGTTGATCTCTCGACTCAGACTGACTCTTCCTCTCTCATTCTCAATCTCATCTGCATAACTAGTCCCTAGGCTAGATCTGGGGGTAGGTAGAACAAATGTGAACAATCTGTGATTGATCACACACATCCGGGCTTAATTTGAACAAATATGGAACATAGAGGTATCTAATAACTTATATTGACCTTGATATAGCTAATTGATACTTTAGAGTTGTTAATTAGTAGTAATATCAATTATAAGTAATAAATGAAGAGGTATATTCATCTTCACTATATGATAAACATGATATCATTAGTAGTTTAAGACGTGTTGATGCTCATTGTGATGGAAATATAATCCAGTAATATCATTAGTTCGAATAACACAAATATAAACTCATGGTAACTGGGAATTATTATTGTATGCCTGTAACATAGAGATAATGTGTAGTTGAGGTTGTTGTCCCCGAGAAGGTGTAGGTGGATAACAGATGATGATAAATTGACGAGTGAAGAATAAATGGTGATGATAGATGGCGGTGGAGTCCTTTATGATACATGACGGAGCGATGAAAATTGAAGATGAGTTTTACGTATTTGTTAAAATAAAACGTATATGTTTTTGAAGATGACAGTTTTTTCTACTTTTATATTAATTATGGTTGCATTATCCTAAATAGTAGTCATCTATATTATTATTAGTTGGTAGAGAAGACTTAGTTATTTCATTCTACTGAACATATATTATTATAGAATTATAAGTAAGTAATTATTTGTTTTGTTGTTTATATTTTTAAATAATTTATTTCTAAATGAATGCTAAAATAACTAGCATATTATAATTTTGGATACGCTTTGTGATGTGTATGCCAAGAAAAGTGTAAATTCGCTGCGGTTTGCTAATTGGTACATTTATAGTAATATTAAAATTCCGTAAGACCCTTGTGTGTTAAGTTATGACATCAATTCAGAATGCTAATTAAGGTAATATATTAAGTTTAAAAATGTAGAATTGTAAATTTAGAGCTTTAGTATTTTTTTTTTTGACTTTACTTGACTTTGAAATTATTTCTGACAAATATTGAAACTTATTACGTATAGTGTTTCTAGTCAGCTATGAAGGGAAGTAAAAAATCCTCTGGAATGCAAGAAAGGGAAGGAAAAACAATTTAACTCCAAGGGTCGGAGAATTTTAACCCCTCTCATCTTCGTCTTTAGCTCAACAACCGAAAAGTATTCAGTGTAAACCGAGACGTGAAGTGTTACGTAATACTATCAAGTGAGAAGTTGATCTAAGAAAAATTGAATATGGTTGTAAGCCGAGTGCAACAAGATTTTGAGTACATTGGTAAATTGTTTGTGTATTGGATTCTATACGGATTATACTATGGGTTTGGATATATTAATTGTTTGTGGTCATGGTCCTTGAGAAAATTAATGGAAATATCTTCAAGAAACTTGAGACTTACAAGAACGTGGATTGACAATCTGGCTTATCCTACACACTCTGCATGTACAACAACCTCAACAGCTAGTAACGTGCATTCAATACAAAGAGTAAGTGCATATGTTTATCAAGTAATAATGGCCATCCTAAATCTTCCTGTGGGAATTAAATCATTATCTTATTAAAGTCCATCTGTTAATATTCAAGTTACCAACTTCATCAGTGTTGCCGGCTCGAGCTCCGCTAGGTGGCGTGCTTCTCAATGTTATAACTCACATTGTTTCAAGTACCATTTTTGAAGATCTCTATGGTCACCTTGCTGTGCGTCCTAGTCATCGGAGAAAATGACACAATCTTGGCATATTGATTAATCCGAACGAAACACCTATGCATTTATTGAGGTAAAAACCACATCATACTTGTAAATAATTTAAGAAACCTCAGGTAAGAAATTTATTCCTGATTTGTTTTTATTTAGGATGTTTGAACTCCCACATCCAGAAATCTGGGTCCCGGAACTGAATGAGTGTAATTTATGTATTGATTTGCTTGACGTTAACCTCCCCCATCTGACAACATTCCTCCTCGATGAACCTTCATTGGGCAATTTGGCTAACATGGAACAAACTCAGTTGGCTCAACGTATCTACTCAGCCACTCTTCGTCATCAATTTCCTAAGTTAGAATGGGTGATCATCAATGGAACATCTATTTATGCGAAAAATTAGAGCATTAACTTTTGATCATTGTCATATTTTAATTTGTATGATTTTTTGTTCTTTATATAATTTTTACTCAGGAGTTGGCTACTTGACTTTTAGTGGCTGAAAGGAAAAAATGTGTTTTGTCTGTTTAAAATTTGTACCAGAAGGATCATCATAAATACGGCTAGACAGGTGGTAATTTGGCCTTGACCATGTCGAAAAATTTATGGGTGTTTGAACAGGTTAACCCTTATCAAAGCAAAACTCTCTTGAGAGTTCAAGAATTTCCTAATTCTTAGCCTTAGGTAAAGAGCTTTATACCTTTTCTACCTGAATTTTATTTTTAGGTCTTGGACCTTTTTTCTACCTGCTGTATTAGTAGTTTACTTGTAGGCCTGAGTTTCAGTTTTACTCTGTTAAATCAATTATAGTGTTATGTATTTAGTATAGCCACATACGATAATCAAGTAGAGAGTGAATATTGATTTTTATGTTGCTATGAAAATTGTAAAACTGTTACAACTAAATACTGGAAATCCGTAATAAATGAATTAGTTTATGTAGTATGGCAACTGTGTTCATTATAGAATGGTTAAATGTCTTGACTCTTGAGAAAATGCCTGAGTTCGTCAAAATATGAGACTATTGCTCCCTTGAATGATTGTGCATTGCTCTGCCTGTATTTTTTGTTTATGATTTTGACCTTTTTTCTACCTGAATTTTATTAGTGGACCAGGACAAGAGACCCACGCTAAAAGAATTTGAAAGAAAAATAGTTGCTCCAAGGCTCAAGTGCAATTATTTCCAACTGCTACTATTAGGAGTTTGAGTTGGGTCCAGAAAACTCACCTTGGGTTTTCCTTAGCCTAGATATGCATACCTTAGTGTATGTATTTGTCGGACTTATCTGTTTATAACTTGGTGGTGGACAAATGTACAGCCGTCAGTTGAAAACCGGCCTGTTATTGACACATTCCACGTTCTCGAATTCATCCTGAGATTTATCTAGATATCATGGCTAACATCCCACAATTTGTGTTTGATCCACTACGTCAATTCCTGATTGTCTTGTTGACAGAATTGTTCAAGTTCTTTCACGTTTTATTAGTTCTGCTCGACATGGTTGCCACAAAATTGAAGAATACAATAAATTCGCTAGGAGATGGGAACGACATCTTAAATGACAACATCATTGAGGTACGTGGGATAATTTTGTTGCTTTGTGAACTAAATATAAATCAACCTGTTATTTAATTGAGTTGGATGTTCATAAGATGATTGTAACTGAAAACTATGGAACCTATTATAATTTGGTTTTATCTTTAGACCGAATGTTGGGCAGATGCATTGGACCCTGCAGAGGCACACCCATTCACTGCTCTAAGTGAATCCATACAAGACAATGGACACTCAGACAATCGTATGATTGTGACTGCCGATCCTGTTGATCTTTTAACGGAAACGGTCCAGCTTTCCTGGTTGAATTGTGAGGTAAATGTGACAATTATTAGAAATTAACAAAACAATTGGTATGAAATTCAGATTTTTTGGACTATGTAGACCCTGCATCGTCTAGCCAATTGTCTGGACGCACGGGAATTGGTTGAATATTGTATTGAAAATCCTCAATACCAATTTCAGTGCCGCTGGTTGACGGATCTGCGCGCCCAGAAGATTTATCAATTTTCTAAACATATGCCAGAGCAGATGATTTTAAGGGTTGATATTCCTCCTATCCCACGCGAGGTCACCATGAACCGAGATATGATGGGTCAATGGTGTTTCGCTGACTATTCTACTGCTGACATTCCACATAATTATTCTGTTTTTGTTAATAGATTCGGCTATCAAGTGCAGTAAGTTATTACATTTCTCGAGTCTATGCGACTAATAATTTTACTACCCGGATCATTAAGTTAAATAATGTATATTTATTTTCAGATCTGTTAGTATCGATTATCGTGAGTGTTGCATCGGCAATTTTCAAAAGAGAAAAAAGAAAATCGGTCCCTATTTACAAGGCTTAACCCACTGTCGTGAACTGACCTGTAACCATACTGACTTGAACACATGGTTAGAGCAAGAGAAGATGGAACTCGCCCGCGATTTAGAATATATTGCTTTGGATTGTGGTTGCCTTGAATTAAAAATTATCTATGTTCAGGACTTTAAATGGGTTGTAGATGTTTTTGGTAATTGCGAGCGACCCTGGAACTAATTCCAAGTGGTTAGATGTACACATTAGGATTGAGGCACAATTTAGTTGCATTGCCTTAGGTATTCTTGTATGCATCATCGATGTGAAATGTGGCCACTTGGTATTACAGCTTATGGTGTTCTATTAAAAATATCTGTCTCAATGTATGAAAAACAAAATGCACCTGTTAAGTCGTGAATGGTTATTGGTCTCAAGTTCTTATTATTTATTAGTATGATTGTTTCTTATGATCAGGTTTTATCATCATGGCTTTTAAATTTAATACATGCAATAAATCAGTGTATTATCTTGAAATCGCGTTAGTTACTCGTTAATTCAATCGCTGAAATGTCTGTGTAATTATGTGCCGTTCAATTATATTAACCGAATATAAAAGCAAGAGAAAATACACAACAACAAATGAAATAAAAGAAATGGTCTTATGTGAAAAACTGGTCAGGCTAATATTCAACCTATTCTGGGGCCTGCCTCTGGTCTCATTTTACTTGAGGATAAGCTTAGTAAAAGCTATTCGTATTTGTGATGGAAAAGACCCTTTTGCTGCTTTTCTTTTTCCATAGTTTGTCAGCTTTTAACGTGGAATGTCATAGCCCTCAAGATATCTTGACCCTTTTGTCGGACACAGCTTCTACCTGCTTGATTTTTATAAGTATAAAATAATGGTACGACGGGACAATGGTCTCTGAAAAGAGGTTCTTGGGAGAAGAATACTTTCCTCGTATCCACTCTCAACTTTAAACTTGAAGACCCTTGTATTGTCTTAAGCTGAGGCTATACGGAATTCTCCAATGCATGAGTCCCAAGAGTGCCCTCCGCTTTCCAATTTTAGGCTACATTCGAACTAAGCCCACAGGCATCAGAAAGTCGACAACCCAAAATTGTTGAACCATATCCTGTCAAGCGTTGAAAATGTTTCCTTCAAAGAAATGTACTACTGGTTCTAGGCCTAAGGACAAGTTGACTTGGCGTCTGTCTATTTTGGCCATTTGCGCCGGGCAGTTGAAATTCTTGGCTGTGCTCCTCTTCCTTGAACGCGTCTCAGTTTAGGCTTCCATTCCGCTGATGAACTACTTTCCTCTGAGAAGAAATCCTTGAGATCAAAGTATTGTTCTCTGTGTTTTATCATGTCTCACCATATTAATATAGAGAAGGTTTTAACCTGTTTAACTAGCAAAGTTTTGAAAATTTCTGTGTGCATTGTGAACATACTCTTGTCCATTTTACAATACTTGACGGACCAATTAACGAAGTGCCAGAAAATTCTGATTAGTTTTGGAGAAGAAACGTCACCCTTCCAACCTGAGGTAAACTCCTATAATTGTTTCAGATTCTGATATGTCCAAGTGTAGTTTATGAATTTGGAAATTATCAATCATTAATCATTAATATCAATTCCTACAGGGTCGCCATCCTCCATTTGAACACGCTCTACGTCGTACTACTACTAGTACTGAGAATATATCTACTCAGACATCCGATGTTGGACCTCTGAGCACTATACAGAAAAATTGGTTGGACCCAGAGGTAAATTTTTCTGTTCCATTTTATTTTTAACCAAGATATCGCAAGACTCTTTTATTTTAATTTTATCGATTGTCTAGACTTTAGCCTTTTCGATTAAATTGTTTAAAATTGTATTTAATTAACTGTAGTTGACGTCATATCGATACGTAAGAGTAGAGTTAACGTGTTTATGATCTAATTGAACTTTGTTGGTACAATTCTAGACCGTCCAGCAACTTGCCTATGGGTTGGACGCCAAGGGCATAAGTGAATTTCGATGGGCAAATCCACAATACTGTACTCAAATTAATTGGTTGGACCGACTTCGGTTTAAGAAAATCCGAGACTTTGCTAAGACTATGCCGGAGCGACTGACTTTACAAACTAGCCTCGATCCAGACGATTTAATGATCGAGTTAGAGCGATCAGCCATGGGTGAATGGTGTTTTCCAACCTATACTACTGCAGAAATTCCCGAAAGCTATACAACCTTTGTTCAGACTTATGGTTACCAAATTAGGTGAGACCATGTACCACATATTATTATATAAGAATTTTACTGACCTTATGCAGTTCCTTAATATCGTCTCTATCTTATTTGTATGCTAGGCTCATTGGACTTGATTTTAACCTCTGTATTATTGGAGACTCACGCACCAGGACGAATGCACTCAGACCTTTCTTGTTTGGGCTGAACCGTTGTCGTACAGTTAGTTGTTGTCACCCCGATCTGGAAAATTGGACTGATGTTGAAAAGCGCAATGTAGCTAAAAATTTGGAAATCATAGTATTGGAAAGTGGATGCTTGAATGTGAGCAAGATAGAAGTACAAGGATATTTTTGGACTGTCAATTGGAGTCATCGCTTTGATGGACGTTAAACTGTTTTCTCTCTGAGCGGTTAAGGTTTTGATGATTATTGTTTTTGCCGGATTGTTATCATATAATAAATTGTCCATGTTTGTTAAACATACAGTAGATCAATCTGATTTGGATAGTCATATAAAATTTTCATTGGAAAAGTATTGCTCATTTAATATTATGCCTATTCCTGTAAGTTTATTATCAACTAGACTATAATTTTGATTCGGTAATGTGCAGATATGAATTTAATCAACTGTTAGTAATATTAAGTAATTATTGTGTATAAAATGTGGTTTGATTATTTAAATGAATGTTTCTTTAATTAACTGATCGATGGCTTTCCGGCCTGTTTTACCTGTATAGCTAAAGGCTGTGCTTCCTACTCCGAAATTTTGGCAGAACCATTTTGTATTAACTCTTTTATTGTTGAAATAGAAAACTGGGAAAATACACATTTATAAAATACAATGGCCCTGTTGACTTTCTGATGTCTTTTATCTTCGTTTAACGAGGCGTATGGCAATCAAAATTCGAACCAAAGGCGACAGGCGACAGAAGAAAAATTATGTGCGAATTAAAACCAAATAAACCTTGCTAACTCTTTAGGAATGGAAAGCTAGGAAATCTCACGCACTGTGCGTATGCTATAAAATCTTGCAGCTTGATCTCGATGTAACCCTACCGATTCCAAAAGCTTTTCACCCAGAAAAACCGAACCACTTGATCAATTGACAATAAATATAAAATTTGCCAGCAACGGATATGGAGTGTGATTAAAATAGCCTTGTTTAAATCTACATCCAAGACTCAGACGATTTAGTTGTGTAATGTAGTCCTGATTTACAAACCTTGACAATATAAACTCATTAGCATCAGTTGAATAACTAAAGAATGTATGTTGTAATGATTGCTCTGATGATAAGTAATAAGATATTTTAATGTCGCTTAATAACTTTCGAGTCCACAGAATTTAGACACCCTTAACTGGAAGTGGAAGAACCCATTGTCAAATATCAATAGTGAGATGAAACGAAGTAATGCTCATTATAATATAATCTTGACATCCGGTTGCCCTACAATGTGGCAAAGATTATTTATACCGGGTTTGTCACCAATCGCTAACGACGGACTCTGAAGTTCATTCCCATATTAGATTTATAGTAAATAGAAAGAAATTCACTAGAGTCACTAGAGGATTATGAGTTATTGCCTACTAAAATAACATTCGGAACAATGTTGTCGTGCTATATTGAGCAAAGATCCGTTGTACTTATAGTATTAAATATATTCTAATGCTGAATTGTATGCTCGAACTAGCTAACCGATGGCTCCTAGCGTCACAACAGAAAGATAACAGAAAAACCAGAAATTCTAAGTCTAAGCAGAAATGGCGACATGAGTTATTACCTAAATCGCGATAAAGGTTTCTTGAAAATTTTATTTGCATTTGTGAGTGTGAATTTAAATCATAAATCCAAAACGCAGCATTTGTGTGAAATATGAGGTAATTTGTCAATGCCTCTATAGCAGTGTATTCGTTAAAAAAAAAAAATCGGAACTGTCTTCGTATTTGAATTCGGTCAGTCTAAATCAAGTGTTAGTAATCCAAACGTTGAAGTCAATGGACCTTTATGTATTTTTTAGTAATTAGTCTAAGCATCTCGGATGATGGTCATGTGAGTTTATAAATGTTGAACTTAATAGTCCGAATCCCAGTGAATGACTCACGTGAGCAATGTTACCTGAATATGAAACATGTCCTATTACTGAGCCACCTGGTAAATCCTTGCGTTCTATCAACATTTAACTGTATTCGCTTTTCAATTCAACTGGTCTTAAAGTGAACAAAATGCCATACCATAACAACATAGCGCACAGTGGTTTAATCTAATTGTCCATCCATAAAAATTGAGAGTGCTTGATTCAAGGATATTTATAATGATGTTTGAGGACAAAGTATTTTGTATTAATGTATAATCGTCATTGGTTGCACTAAAGTGTATTGATCTCCGTGGTTTAGAGATGTTGTGTATTGTGATTATGATTTTAATATATGTAAATCAAACGCATTTTAATTAAATTTTGTTAAAATACGGTCGTAGCTTTGTTCGTAAGCTTTAGTGACATGACAAACTGGTCAAACAAAATGAAATCAGTCACGAAATTTAATTCTGCCAGTGAACTCAGCACGGCTGTGACTCATCTTAGTTCAATTGTGGTCAAGTTCGTCAATTTGTATTTCTGTAACTGACAAGAGCGCTATACAAAATGTACTGTGTGATTTTAAGGCAAATATGATTTTAGTTTGAATACACTTGTATTGTCGTTAAGAATGACGAAGATTGCTACACATTCCATTGACATAATTCCGTTAAATTCCGAACGCAATTGTTCGTGTCCATTGCACTATGAGCCTTGGGTCTATAAAGCTCAATAGGAGGTGCATTTGGCGAGACTTTGGGGACTGGGGAAAAGTCTCGGGATTCATGGTTCTTTATGAACCGGCTTATGCTTGTGATGAAGCGAATAGGCATGCGTTGTGACCCTGCTTATGCTTGTGATGAAGCGGATAAGCATATTGTACGAAGTGCTTGTACAAATTTGACTAATTGAACCTTTAGTTCAAATTCATAAAGTGGCCCTTGTCGAATATATAATACAGTTGGGCCTTTGTGGAAGGTTCTGTATTGTTCCTACTTGACGTATGATGATTAATCATCAGTGTTTTTCCCAGAATATTGTAAAAATTAGCAGCGGACTGGTAACCTTTAAAATTGTGTGAATTCCCGAAACCAAAGCTTCATAAGTCACGAGACTGAACTCTACCAGTGAACAAGCACGGTTATGACTTATGGTGTTTGGATCCTTGGAACGAGTGATATTCCTGGCTGGTGTGGCTCGTTGAACTACTTGATCCATGTGATGAGGGTTGATTGAATTGACTCGCTAGTTGTAGCGGATAGAGATGCTCAAAGGAGAATTTATCCATTCTCTGACTCAAAGACATCCTTAATAATTCTAAGTCATGACATAATAAAGTTGA
>WJEZ01001504.1:0-17215 GCA_009869925.1 Thalassaphorura encarpata
CCTTTGAGGAATTGATAAAACTTACCAGAATTCCAGCGTCGAAGAGGAAGTTTCTTGGCGGTCAGCCTCTTCTTCGACAAATCAGGCCTGCCTAGGCGCTCCCATTCCGGTTCTCGAGCAGGTTGAGCCGAAGTCGAGAGGTCATACAAGGAAAAAGTTCTCAAAAGAGAGAAGTGAGCCAATTTCTCCTCTTCTCGATCTTCAGCCAGGATTTCATTCTCAAGATCCAGCATATCTTTCTTATATTCCCGAATTGGGATCTCCCTGACTTGAAAATCAGCAGCCTGAGAACGTCTTGCCCTTAAACCACCGAAACGGCAACCCAATTCCCCCTTTAAATCCGTTACTACATTCACAATAAGAACTAGATTACTATAGGCTCGATTTGTTGTCTCAACTTTTTTCTTACCAAAAGAGGACGGCAAGGTAGGACGATCAGGACAATCGCCTTGACCCTTCTCCTCGACCACAACATTCAAAACATCCACTGAAAAATATGATTAAAATCAAAATTTCAACTTAATTTCTAACTTATTGTGGAACGAATGCCAAATATCATAAACTAAAACCTACCGAGATCTTGAGTTTTTTCAACTTGATCTGTGGCGACAACAACATTTTCAAAAGGCAAATCAGAAGGAACTTCACCTTGCCCATGAACCTCAGCAGAGATTCCAGGATTCCCTTCACCTCCCACATCCACAACATTCCCCCCAGAAGAAGAATCAGATTGAACTTGCTTAGCCCTCAACTTAGCCAGCTTGACTTCCTTCTTCAATTCCTTCTTCCTCTTGACTTTTTCTCTGCGTCCTTTCCCACAGCCAGGAACACAGATACAACAGAACAAAAAGCTCACCAAGTTCTCGGCGAAACCCATGACTTTAACAACTTTCCAAAAAATCGTACGAATAAAATCGCAAAAAACACCTGCGGCAAAGCAGATAAAACCTGATTGAAAGGATTTCAAGAAACGAAACGAACAAACGGTTTGAAAATATATTGATTGACATGCCCTGACGTATGCTTTTTTCGGAAAATTGGTAGAAAATCAACAATTCTGGTAAACAAATGCATTCCGTCTAGAACTAGGGTAACAGACCACATTTACTTGAAATTATTTCAATTCTCAGGAAAATCAAGTGAAGGCTTACTGGATTAGAAATTTAATCAAAAAAGCATCGATCAATCAGTCTAAAAATTATTTTTGTAAATTTAATTAAAAATTTCGATCACACATTAACAGTTTTATACAACTTGACGAGGTAGACTTTTTAAGGTTGATCAAGATCAGATCCCAGCTTTGACCTCAAGACGTTCTTTTCAAATTGTTCCAATTCTCCACGAATCTGCTCCACATCTAGTTCATGTCTTAATTTGAGAATGTCCAATCGTGAAACTTTGAGTGTCCAAGAGGTACGATTAGGATCAGTCCGTGGTCGCTCGAGCTCATCACTTCCACTTACAGGGGTTCCACTCTTGGTCCCAGCGAAACTGACGAATTGACTCCCATTTGGACCAGTTCCAGATTCACCTTTAGCATTGGTAGTCATTGTGGGCAAATATCTGACCTTCTGCAGGAGATGTGTTGGAGCTCCTGGAATTGAACCAGAGTTCAACCGTCCCTGACTTAGAGTTGACGCACGGCGTGTAACTTCTCTGGAGTCTGGTTCGTTCAAGTAGATGTAATTCTGGAAATTGAGTATATTTTAGATATTTTAATTAGAAGCTATAAAGCAATTCTAGATTTACCCTTCGTGCAGGCGTGGGCACACCTTTAATCCCTGGTGTCTTTTTCTTGACAGCACTTGAATAATAATTTGCCCATTTCTCAGCTTTAGATCCTGCCCATTTTTCTTTCAATTTGTCTTTGTCTCTCCTATCTCTTTTGCGAATAGCATCGCATACTTGCCAAACTTTTGCCTTGCATGCACCACAGCAAACCCGATTAATAGATTTGAATCCAGAACAACGTGACATGTCAGAAGAACCAGTCAAAATAGATTCACAAGTTTCTTCTGACATTGTCGGAGTGCTTTCCCTTGGGTAGCTACGACTGGAGTAAGCAGTGCTTTGGCGACTGTCACTGTGGCTATGATTATGATCATGACCAGTTTCACCCTTAATGCCAATTGTAGAGTCCGTTCGTGGAGGAAGATGAAAAGTAAATCCACCAGCCATATGGAAGTGCTTAGGAGCATTCAGAGTTAGGTCATGGGTCAAGTCGCTGGTCTTCTCAACCTCTGCTTTTACATCCGGATCCATATGGAATAAAATATCACCCTCGTTCAAAGAGGAAAACAAAGACTTTTTCCGAAGTAATTTGATCAGGAGCTTTGTCGAGTCTTTGCTTTCATGTTTAGATGCATTTTGACCTCGAAACACGCTAAGAGTTTTGCCCTGTAAATTTATATAAGTAATGATGACGAAAATTTTGGATATTATTATAAAAACTTAAACTGACAGCTTTTGAAACATTTTCCACTTCCGTGATGAGGTCTTTCATAAAATTCTTGAATTCAACTCGACCTCTGGCCCCACCCTTCACCTTCTCAGGATTTCTGGACACTCCTTTTTTCTGTGGCGTTGTCTCACTTGTATTCTGAGGAGGAACTGGGATAGGAGGTGACGTTTCTGCTTCTGTAATTATGCTTGAGGGTTGACCATGAGCTGGTTTTCCACGAAATCCATAGGTCGAAGGTGAAAGTCCTTTGAAGGACTCAACTTGCTTTAACCCAAGTTGAAGTAATTGCTGTTTGACGAAAGGGTCATTTGTAACGTTGTCCTCGACAGGAGTTGCAGTTCCAGACAAATATCTTGGTTGAAATTCTTCGTCTTTAACTTCCAAGAGACCAACTTGGAGGGCTGGTAAAATGGATGACACAAATTTTAATTAAATTCTAAAGAATTATAATTTCTTAGTGTACCATTTGTAAAGTCATGCAGCTCGAGTGATTCGGTCGGAATGGGAATCTCGTCTTTGTCACCTACTGAAGAAACACCAGTTGGGACTTCGGATGGAACTTTCATTTGTTGAGCAGATTCTTCGGGTCTGGTAAAAAAGTAAATTGTCAAACCCATTAAATTAAAAATTCCAACCTATACTTGCACAATTTGTCTTACGCTGCTGTAGCAATTCGATGTTCTGCCTCGTTTTGAAGAGCTTCAAAGAATTGATTAATTAAATCAGTACGATACTGACGAAGGAAATCAAAAGGAGTTTTTTCTTTGAAGCGCAATGGACGTGGTGAACTCTTTTGAATATTACGAACAAATTGTCTAAACAGATAAACATCCTTCATGATTGCTGCAGTGCTTCGAAGATTACACAAAATCTGAACGATTACAGGGGAAGATAGGACTTCACTTAGAATAGGGTTATCACTCAAAATATTTGACTATAGAAGAATCAAAAGAAAATATTTTAAAAAATGCATATTTTACTCCAAAGTAAGCTTTTTACCGCTGGTTCTTCCAAATATCCCATATTCCCTTCCAAATCGTCAAGAATTTTTCGAGTTTCTGACTCTGCAAGAGAATTGAATCGCCGAGGCGTTCCATTTCGACGATAACAAAATCCTGGTAGGTTATGGGAGAACAAAATATTTTCTGGAGTCTGTGCCAGAAGCAAACGTTTAATTTTAGGCACATTAAGATAGATCAAAGCCAATTAGAAATTGAAGCTTACACAATCAGGATATGGCTCCCGACCAAGGAGTGACATGACCCCACGTTGAGTGACTTTTAGTTTTCGCTCATTGTGTCGAAACGTTCTCTCCAATTCTTTATCACGCTTCGCATGCTCAATCACATCACGATTGTAAGAGGCTTCTTTCTGTCGAATTGTAATACTGTAAGGTGAATTGATTTTGGCATTTATCAAACTCGTGTCCATTTTTATGATGTGATAACTAAACTATATGAACTATAAATTTTGAGTCAGCCAGAAATATAATTTGTCAAATTAGTAATACAGGACTACAAGTACTTAGAATTTTGAGAGATTATGATTATGACACAATATAAAATATCGTGAAAATTAACTATTTGTCGAATCTTGAAATTAAATTTAAGGTTTATGATTTCTCATTTTTGTTAGAAGTTTCTGGAAAGAATAGTCCGTTGCCCTAGCCATGTCAGAATATCGGAATTAGTACATTGATTGTGTAAAAATATGAAAAATTTTCGGATAATTTTGCCAGTAGTAACTTTTATGAGACGAAACCGATTTCATTTCTTGAGCAGATTTCGGAGCAACATGAATATTTTTGCGTGCACCATGCAAAAACTCTTGTAGAAGAAAAAGTGGAGAATTTGAACTTTGCATAATTCGGGATCGGAATTTGACAAGATTTTTTAACTTTTTAATCCTCCTTCTGGCTCTGGATTGGAATGACATAACATAAAATTTTAATTCGACCGGACCGTATCTTGAGTTTTATTGTTAATCCTAGAAATAACTTTGGTTAATTACACTGTTGACCATGGCGGCCCAGGCTGGAGGAGCTGCCCAGCCCACTTCTGCTGAAGAACTTCCCCTGGAATTATTACATGGAGAAATGGTTTGCAGTGGAATTCTCATAGAATCGGGGGGTGGAGACACGGTAATTTTATTAAATTTTCTTAATTGTTTCATATACTTTCGCACAGGCATAATTAACTTTGCAATGGGGGAAGTAAGAGGCATAGCCTAATGTCTGTCGCAGTGGCAGTCTGGGTTTAAATTATTGCAAATATTTGATTATTGTTCATAATTCTTCTTTTGATTTACAGAGTGAACTTTTGTCCAAATTGGAATTTATTGGATTCAACACTGGATTCAGACTCATAGAACGGTAAGTTTAGTATTCATAATTATATAGGCTTTGCATGAGTTTTACGATTCCTTTCATTTGCTGATTTTGATTTTGCTCACAAAATTAATTTGCCAATCTTCTGCTGATCCTATATACTTGTTTAGCTGCATAAAATGAGGACAAAGTAGTACAAGTTAAAGTTTCATTTTAACCTATTTTTGTAAATTTTACATAAAAATGTCATTGTCAGCTCCTGTCATCCTGGTCTTGCGTAATAAAACTCTACTTGTTAAAACTCCTTCCAGATTGCTCAGAGACTCTCCAAGATTCAAAGATGAGCTTGAAACGATCAAATTCGTCTGCAAAGACTTTTGGGTAGCTGTTTTCAAAAAACAAATTGACAATCTCCGCACAAATCATCAAGGGACATACGTACTCCAGGATAACTCGTTTAAATTTCTATCCAAAATTTCAGCTTCAAAGCAATATCTGGAAAGTGGACCCAAGGTAAGCCCATAAGAATTGTAACATGCATAACACAGAATTCGCGAATTGTGACGATGAAATTGCTCATGTGGGATTTGTTTTATAGTTTTTAGCATACACGTGTGGAATAATAAGAGGAGCCCTTGGGAATCTTGGGATCGCATCCGTCGTTATTGCCGAAGTCATCGTTCTCCCTGCATGTAGATTTCATATTACAATTTCAAGAGGTTCAGCTTAGCTATCAAATAAAAAAACTGCAACGCCATTCTCCCATAGTCAAGGCAAATAATCCAAATCTTAAGAACAACGTTGACTTTCTTAAAATCTAGTAAAGAATAATTCATCCATTCCACTTTTTGCTGCTGTTCTGAGTATTCAGTTGGTTTACGTAGAATTATGGATTTACTAAACAGTGCAGTAATATATTCAATTTAATTCATAAATTTATGGATAACAAATAAACAATATCGTATTTAAAATTTTGAAAACTGATGCAGATGCAGAGTTCGGCTTTATAATACTCGCGAAATAAATTTTCGGTTTCGTCCAAATCAACGGGAATGCGTTTAAGTAGCGAAGTTAGCGAGGAATAGCAGAAGGCTTGTGAAATTCACCCAGTTCCGTATGGAATTCCTTGAAGCACCCTGGACAAAAAATATCATTGTCACACTCCTTGCAAGACAAAGTAGCACGTTTCTCTTCACAGATTCGACATAACAAATCAACGTCAAAATCATCATCATCGGAATCAAAATGCACTGATTTTTCTTGCTGAGGAGGGGAAGAGTCAAAATGCTCATCCCCATCAGCTTTCCCAAGTTTTTCATCTAATGCCACTTGAGCGACAAACTGAAATAAGGAATTCAACTTAAAAAACTCGTCTTTAAAATTAATCTTAATTGTAAACTGAATCCTTACCTGATTAATTATATTTTGCACTTGTTGCTCTTCGGAAACTTCATTACCTTCATCCATAATTTCATCCAAATCCAAATTCATATCAGGGACAGAGCGGATATTACTAGCATTGGTCGTGGGCTCACTGGCTGTTCCTCTTAACCTGGCAAGTCTATCCGTAATGTCACCGGTCAATTCTTTCTCATACTTTTTATCAAGGTCAACTTGATTAGCAAGGCGATTAAAGAGTTCGTCCTCAGTTTCGGGTTTCTTTGGGAAAAGGACGCTGGATGTGTAATCTGAAGAGGTTGGGCGAGGTTCTACGCCTAAAATTAAACGAAATCCAATTTTTTATTCATGCACACTTACGATAAACCTAATTAAAAGTGAGATTAAAACTATATGATAACCTCTGAGTTTAGCCAGTCGAGCAGCAACTTCCTCTTCAGCTGTTGTCTCAGATTTTCTGCGGCTACTCTGATCAGCCCCTGGGGATGATGATCGTAATTCTCTCAGACGATCAAGAATCTGTTGATCCTCAGTTGATAAACCTCGCTCCAGATTTCTTAGCTTATTTGTTTGAGGGCTTTTGCTGTCCACATAAACTGTTATGGGGGATTGTACTGGGTTTGACAAGGACTCGAGCCTGAAATTATGAAAAGTATACGAAAACAATTACTATGCGATATCAAGTTAAGCTACAGAAAGTAGATCTCTTTACCGATGAACTGCCTGAATAACCTTTGCAGTCTCTTGCCATTGTCGCCTAGTACGATCATCCGCATTTTCTGGAATTTTATTCCCACTCTCAGTAGCAAAGCAAACTTGACAAACTGAAATACTTTTATGCTTTTCCTGATCCTCGATTTTGAAACGTAAGCAATGTTTACAAAACGAGAAGCCACACCTTGGACATCCAATCTAAAAGCATTACATTCATTACAACCACACACACGTGTTAAAATGTTTGTATAATACCTCTTTCTTAAAAAACCCAAAGGGTTGGGCACAACCGTGACACGACATTGCAGTTGTGATTTATGACAGCTCAGGCTACTCGACTGTCAGACGTATAAAATTTGCAAAGGCTTTCAAATCTCACTATATATCAACAGTGCATGGATGGATTGACAATGTATTATTCTCGACCTTAAAATACTACTAATGCCAAGATTTTTCGATTATTTCGTTAAATCACAACATAAGAAATTCTTTCTACGTTTCGTTCAAATCAACAAATCTTTCTCGTGACGATGACTGATGATGTAGGAATTTTACGTACAAAAACTAGTCAGGTGGTCTTGCCCATATGCGCTCCGTCTAGTTCCATCCAGTGTGCTGACCTAACTTCTAAAATTCTAATTCCTTTTAGAAACTTTATACATCATATTTGTCATCGCCATAATTTTACTTAGTAACGTTTAAGGGTCGGGTGCATGATCCTACATTTCTCATTCCACATTTTCACATGGGTATTTTTATATTTACGATCCCGAAATAAACTTTTAGATAGATTTTGAAGAGCTAACGAATCAGACTCAGAATTCCAACTGTTTTTAAAGCAAGCTAAGAAAACTCAAATATTTTACAAAAACTTTGTGATTCTTCCTCAAAAGAGCGTAAAGTGTAATAATTTCTCTGTGTAGTTTCAATGCAAGATAATCTCAATTTCCCCAATGTTTCATATCATCAAAACCAATTCCAGTCCCAATCGGGTAATGGCTTAATACGGTCAAGGTCAAGGTCATGGTGGTCAGAGGTTTTTCAAACCAGGATACCTTATCCTCTGTTCTTGAGCATTTTACGCTGAAGAGAGGTAAAATCCACATAAAACGTAGGAAATAAACGGAACAGGAACCCGGTAATGAGATTACTATGCTAAGCTAAGGAAACATCGGATGTACATGGTTAGGCTATAGTGTAAATCCTATGGAATGGATTGGATTTGTTACTACTCCATCCATGGGTTATTCGATCGGAACTATACGAAGCGAACCGAGGGACCAGATTTTAGCGTTCACGTAGTGTGGGTACAAGGGAATAAGGCAGAGAATAGCTCACCCACCCCAAGCCAAACTATCAACCGCCCATTCTACTATAGGAGATGTGCAAGGAATAGTCTGCCCGTCCAGTTGCCATTTCTACAAAATTACATTAGAACCTTCTACTACGTCTTAACACATCGACACGTCCAGAACTTGTCATCAGTGTTTGTGTAAGGTCAATCGTGGAATGAGTTGAAAGTCCTCAAGTTCAACTGACCGAGATCAAGAATAATAATAAATTGGTAAGTGTTTTTTTATTTGTTGGGTTAAGTGCTGAGAGTGCAAGTCACGGGAATTTGCGGGCTGGGAAGAATTTAAATATTTGCCAGCTTAATCCCGGGAAAGTATCCGAAATACATTGCAAATATTATTTTCAGAATTCGGATAAACTCGATCTTGATTTTTTGGCAAAATGAGCCTCAAGTATGAAATGTAATGAAATGGAATTTTTCTATAATTTCATTAAAAAGATTTGCCGCAATAATGACAAATTGCATGTCCCGTTGCGTAAAAAAGATGCGATAAATAAAATTTTAAGCATATGGGTTCCCTCAAATTAATTAGATAGATTAAAGCTTTTTTATTCGGTCATATTTGTCAGGGTTAACTCTAACATTAGATAAGCTATTAAGTTTATGTAGATGATATGCATTTGTGTTTGTTTATTGTTTCATTGTAGGAAACTCAACTGTAAACTCCAGAGACCAGATCTATTGAACGAAACGATGGATTTAGAAGAATCTCTTGGCACTTGTGGCCCAGATCCTGCCCACTCAAATATCAATATGCCAGTCCCCGTAGGTCAAGAGGTCGAGGTCATGACGATGGATCAAACTAAATTTGCCCGTGTATATAATCCAGTTACACCGAAACCACCACTTCTTCGAAGGAATCGTCCTACAATCACAGCCAACAGAAATCAGTTTGTGACTCATTCATTGGCGACAGGACCAAGTACATCTGCGTCCGCATCTTCACTTCCTCCCGCCTCGGCTGGATTTATCCAAAGAAGTACGACTCATCCACCGCCATATGTACAAATCAGACAACAATTCCAGGCTGAGTCACAACCAGAAATGGAAGAAATTGTATTGTGGGAACCAGAGTCTGAAGAGTGTGAAGTTGTAGAAGTAGATCAGTCTGAATTGGAACAACTTTTTGATGAAAGGGAACAACCATCTAACAATATTCAGCAAATAATTGTATGTGACGGTGAAAATGTACCTTTTTCGGATTTCTTGCAAAATTATTTCTTAGAAGTTGTTGAACCTGTCCCCACTACGACTGGAAGGGAGAAGAAAGTCTCGACTAAGAAGTCAAGTTCCAAGAAACCTTCTCAAGAAATAAAATGCTTAGAGGAAGATTGTTCTGCTATTATACACAATGTGATTGATCTCAGGAAACATTTAAAGGAGGAACATGAGTTTGAGTTGGAAGAGGAGGTCAAGATGTTTGAATCAGATCAAGGTTAATTGTTACTTGTAAAAATTATGCAAAGATTCTTTAGTTTCATCAGCTAACATTTATATTTTTCGTCCCAAAACTAGATTTCAAGAATTGGAGAACAGCTTATGAGCGAGACCGACGAATTAGTTTTATATATCGTGGTGGAACGAAAAAGATTTCACCGGAGAAAGCCGTGACTTATTTGATCTGTCACCGCTCTGGTTACTACAAGCCCACTGTAGGGAATCAGTCTGAGAGGAAGAGAAAGTTGAAGCCCCAAGGCAGCTGCAAAATAGGAACTCATTGCACAGCTGGGATTAAACTATTGAAAAATTTAATAACCGGTACCGTTGAAGCTACGATTTGCCACACACATTATGCACACGATAATGAAAATGTTCAGCATTTGCGGTTGAATTCGGTTGTCAAGAATTTGGTGATTGACAAGCTTAAAGAAGGTAAATAACGTTTTCCAATCTCTCTCATCGAGTTTCTATTCAATATTACCAGTACTACTGCAGTGTATTTACATGCTTCAGGATGAAATTTTTGCAATTGCAATTTGAGTTTCTTATTTTTATTTTTCAGGGTATACGTTCAGACAGCTGTTGGAATATGTCCATCATAACCCAGATGGAATGCAAGGGATGGGTGTAGTTGATCGCCGAGCAATTCGAAATATTTTCGATCATTGGAGAAGGACTCATCCAGAAGATACGGTTGTTAAGGACGAAGAAGAAAATAATTCTACTCAGCCTGCTGAAACTGAAACTACTGAAGAAGGCCAATCAAAATCTTTATTAGGGAGTACTGATCAAGGAGAATCTACCATCGCCGACAACAGAGGTGATGGTGAGGCTGAAACGGTCTTTGACGAATCAACAGTGGAAGCAGCCGAAGATGGGGATGAGGACTGGACTCCAGAAGAAAAGAAAGCCAAAAAAGTAAGACCAAAAAGAGAAATAAAAATAAAAACCGAGCCAGGGACTAGTAGAAGAGAGTGTCGAAGGAAGTGAAACTTTTGAAAAGGAACGGATAGTGAAATTAAAATCTGAGGATGATAATAATGCTGAGGAAGATGAAAAAGAACCTCCTAAGCCTAAGCCTAGGACAAAGCCAGCACCCTCAAAGGAACCCCCAGAAGACGTCCATGTCACCATTCAAAAATTACTAAAACATGGTGACTCAGGTCCAAGTGTATTGTTTTACAAAAAAGCAGGAAAGATCGCAACAGAATATGGTGAAAAATCCGTGTTGGTTCCGAAGGAGGACCTCTGTATAATAATTCAGACCCCAATTCAACGTCAATTGTTGCAAATGAATGGGAAAATAATTAACATTGATGTAATTGATGGGTCTGATATGGACTTGGTCGTTATTTCAATTCTTGACGAATTTATGACAAGTGTCCCCACGGCCTGGATGATTGTTGACAGCGTTAAGCGTGATTTAATCGAACATTTTCTGAGAACACTACAAAAAAATTGTGTCGAAATTAAATGCCAATACATTCTCGCAGTCAAGAAAAATGATGACTTTTTACAACTGTGGTGCAAGGTGTTTCAACGATTGCCGAAACTTATTCTTTCCCAAGAAGATACCATGAAAGAGTTCCGAAGTCTCCTACGTAAACATTTGGATATTCCGGAGAAACGTGGGAATGTTATAACACTTTTGGAAGAAATGGTCACGACTCCAGACCAAATGGTTTTTGAAGAAACCCTCAAGAGTCTCAAGGCGACAGCAGATAATTCAAATTTTATGAAAGCCATGAATAGGGAGTGGCTACCGATTCGGAACCAATGGGCACTTCACAAAAGACTTCAAATTCACACAGCCGTCGAAGAAGCTTTCATGAAGCTTCGGAAGTTTATCCTATTCAAAGGAACGAAGAAAATGAAGGAAAACATTCACAATATACTCAAAATCGGCTATGATAGATGTTTTCAGCGGAGCAAGAGTTTATTCAAAGGAGACCTTAAAATGCAGCTCGTTCTGGATGAAATCCAAGCTAAACATGGGGCTGCTGGGCTCGTTGAAAGAGTGAGTCATAACAAATACTTTGTGGATTCCATTTTTGAAGTTTTTGATATGGACACTGCTTGTACATGTCGAATTCGGTGTGAGTATTGTGAAATTTGTGTGCACCAGTATTGGTGCTCTTGTGGAGATCGCAATTTATGTTCTCACGCTCATACAGTTCGACAATTCTGTGTTGGGAATTTTGTTATTAAGGACGAAGAAGGCGACGGTGAATCCGAAGACTCATTTCAACCAGTACCTTCGAATCCGCTAGAAATTACAGATGAGGAGGTGGAAGAAGAAGAAGACGAAAATGATGAGACAGCTCCTGAAGAAACATCAGAATCAGAAGTGAACGAACCTTCGAGTTCGACTTCTAGATCCAGTCCTCCAAAATCATCTTCCCCTGTTGCCATTACCCCTAAAAAGAACCCAGAAACCAAAGTACGAGTGTCTGCTCGGCTAAGGAGTAAAGGACGAACCCGGTACAGCGTCGAAGATGGCGATGAAGAAGAAAAGGAAGATACAAAAGTAAAAGTACAAGAACTCGTAGAGGAGGATGAAGGACCTCCAGCCAAAAGGACGCGAGGTCGGCCCAGAAAAATGTTTATAGAGGCAACTTCCCCTTTACCAAAAAAGTCTGAAACTCACTCGTCCACTGGATTCAAAATTATAAAATACGAGAACGATGGTAAAAAAGAGGCAGTGCGAGAAGAATTATTGGGGCTTATTGGCAAGTTGGATAATATTCATGATGTAAGGGTAATGACAGAAGTCAAAAAAAGAGTGAGTGATATCTCAAGTGTGCTTCACCTTGGGATGAATGGACAGATTTAACCTAATCTCTAGTGTACATTTTATACATTGTTGTTTAGTAGTAAGACTTCTATTTACTCACTTCTTAGTTTTAGATAACAAATTTTATGATTTGTTAATATTTTCAATATTCTTTTAGTGGATTAATACAATAATGTAGAATATTCGGAAGATTTAATTCCTTTATAGCATAGCCAAGTGAATAAGCTAATGAAGGATATATTATGTAAATTTTTCCTTGGAAAGTAAAAAAGAATTATAAATTTGAATAGATTTGAAAGTGGACATTATTCTATTGCACAAATCAGTGTACTCACTACGACGTGAATCTTTTGAAGAAAAATACCTTTTGCTACCCCTAAAAATGCCCTAAGCCATGGAATTTAGGAATTGTTGCTGCATATACATTTTGCCACTATTGTTGAATAACCTCGAACCGACCCTAAGAGTACATTTCAAGTTAATTGAGGAAAAAGGTAGCGCTGGCGCATGTAGACGTAGCGTTGGACATGCAATGCATTTGCGCCCGAAGCTGAAGCCCTTACCCGGACCGAAGACGGAACTGAATAACCCTTCTGAACTGAACTGAACTGAACATGAACACGGAAAATCAATGAAGGAAGTTATAAGCCAAAAAACCCAGAACAGAACAGACTCAGGCAAGGCTAGGCCTAGGTTGTAAAATCTCATATCGTATCAGTCTAGCAGAAACAGGGGAATCCCGTTAAAGCCTTCCTTCCAGCAAAAGCAAAAGCGAAGCCGAAGCAGATCTATTTTCCCCCTGTCTCTCTTATATAATACACGCAGAGATCAGACTCAGGCCAAGAAGATCTTCCAAAAGTTGAATCAGCCTCAGTCCACATCAGTTCCTCTTTGCTCTCACAACAACTTTTTTTGATGGAGGAGCTCAGATTCTTTGAAGCTCCACTGGCTCAATTTGAGTCAGAGGACTCAAATTCTGACTCTGACCTCAAAGGCACTGCAGTCACAGTCACTGGGACAGGGACGTCTGGTCCTTCACCTTCTTCTGTGTCTGTGGCATTGGCTCATCAAATTAAATCTGCTGCTGCTGCTGCTGTTTCTTCTACAGCCACAGTCGTCAAACATACTTCAGCAGAAATCAAAAATAATTTTAATAATCTACAAGGATTGGATAAATTGAAAAAGTGTTTGGACGAGGACAACAACGACGTCGTAGTCCTTGAGCCAACTAATAGTAATTTCATGGAAACATTCTCAGGGAGTTTGGAAGACCTCGTCAATACTTTTGATGAGAAAATCACACAGTGTTTCTGCAATTATGATGAAACGACAGAAAAGTTAGCTCCGGTCCAAATTCGGACTCAAGAGGAACTCATGAATGATTGCCAGTAAGTCAAATATTTTTATATAACATCTCATCTTTTGGTAATTTAGAATCTCGTCAAAATTAGTCATCAGTTTAAAGTTCTAGAAAATGTGCGTCTTGTAGCACGACGATTTTAGCAAGAATTTATTTAGCTCACACTGCATTGCAGATGCAGGTGGTTTGCAGATTTCGCAAAGAATTTTTTCACACCCTTGTAAAGTTGACAGAATTATGGGTGGAGGTCAGGTTTAAGTTTAAGTAAGTAAATTGAAGTGGAATGTCATGTCATGTCATCTCGTCGGAAATCAAGCACATGTGCATGAGTTGTATGATTACTTACTATGCTTTAGTACATAAGTAGGAAGAAGCTACGGCTATAGGAGCATTACCCAGTTAATTTAAATGTTAATCCTACTCTCGTCCCTGCTGAAATATCATCTTGCGCATAATTACATCAAATCCTCCGAGAATACATGGGAGCTAACGACGCTATTATTTTTTAACGGCAAAACTAAGCTCGTGAATGACAGAAAGATTAGGGTTTGTATTACTTGTGCGAAATTTTCCATTTGGTTGTAAAAATTATAAATGAGATGATGTTTAGGATGCTTGGGCTGGGAACGCAAGTATATCAGGAATCAGGAAGTTAAAGACTACAGCTATAGCTTAACTAAGCTCTAACTGTGCTGTGATTTTATTTATCCACATTATCTGTCTCGCCCTCCTGGACTCAAAACATATCCTATCAGTGCAAAAGCAAAAGCAAAAGTCAAAAGTGTGGTTGACCCCAGGAAGAAGCATTAGAATTAGAAGAGTTGATAGTTCAGAGCAATTGAACTCGTTGTCGTTAAACAACATAAGGTGGAAAAGAATATTATGGGGGTGATGGTGTCAATTGACGGTGAGAGTTGATAAATGCCCTAATTTAGTCAAAGACTTGGGCCGGGATGTGGGTGGGATATGAGATGAGACGTTGGACGGATGACGAAGCGTGACATAAACTAAACTTTCAAAGGCATACACAACACAATGCTGTGTGCAATTGCAAATGTAAATACCGTCATCCTCTATCCTATTCCTATCGTGGGTGCTTCCGCGATAAGACTGAGCCTACTCATCCTGTGTATGAGTATTTATTGGATGTGCATTGCATGTGCATGTGTGTCAGACAGATCCACACGTGCGAGAGAATTTATTAGATTAATAAAAAAATAAACACAGCACCATGAAGATTCAGAGTTCAAGCACTAGTTGACTTTTATTAAGACGTTCATTTTCTTCCTGTCCTATTATTGGGTTCACTGAAGATTTGCGGAGCGTGAGTTTCCGTGTATGCAAATAATGTACCCAGAACAACTGCGATTTAACTATAGTTCAATTTACCATGGTATAGGATAGAAAAGTAAAGATTGTTCTTGCTTTTGTTTTCCCTTAGGTCTCTGTAATGTCCAGAATTCCGAAAAGTTTGAGCTTTGCTCGATTTAAGTCGATCGATTTATCTTCTTTATATATTCAGGCTATAACATTTTATTAGACAACTACTGAATTTTTATTGATTCCATTTGCTCGAGCCTCGAGTGAATAAACACATAAAATATATTACTGCTACGGCTACTGTATGCAATGCATGCATATCTAGATTTGCCCAAATGCACTGTGACTGTTGGCATTGGCTTCGCCGAGTCACGATTGTGGTTGATTGAGTGCAATTGGCAATTCCAATTTTCCCAATTCTCTGAGTTTCACCACTTAATCAATTCCCAAGAGTTTACGATGACGTGGTTCATAAGAACGCCCAGGACTAATAGATAGCTTCTTCTTGTTCCTCCTCTCCATCGTTTTGTTTCTTTATTACTACAGACTTTGTTAGTTACATTAAGTCAGTCAACGTTCGTGGTTTGACTTGTCTTACTGCAATGCAGAGTCCGCAATGGCATCCGTATTTTGCCTTAATTTACTACTTACTGACTTGCTATTGCTGCTATGTTGCTGCCTTCTTCCTCCTTCCAGTTTTTTTCTGCTGATCGTATCGCATCTCATTCGCAGGATTGCAACTCACGACCTAGTTTATGGTCAATTGCTTCTAAACAAACGTATAGATCCATGAATCCAAGGTAAGGCAGAGTAAAACAGAACGGTACAAGACTAGAAGCTAAATTAAAGTTTTCTAGGAGCTAAACGCTAGAAAAGAATTGGCAGAACAGGTTAATGGGATCTGCAGATCTGCACTTACTAGGCGCCAAAGGCAGAATATAAATTGGGGACACCAGACATGGTGGCAGACTGTGATTATCGACTTGAGTTCAGTTCAGGACTCAGAACAAGCCTTGTAATTTTGCTGTGCCAGTCTATGGCAATTGACCGGCAATTTGCAATGCACGGTTCAAAGTTTCTAGAAATATTTTGCATGGGCACTACCAAATGCCTAGTGCCAAAGGGCCTGATCTTACAGTGTGTGTTGGAATTTGATGTAAATAGTCTTCGGTCCGATTTTCTTGCAGACTCTACCTCTGCCTGTGAGAGAAGTCCATGTCGCCTGAAGCTGTAAAATTATTCATTTACTCTGGGATTCCCAGAGTTCTCATAACCAAAGCAGCCAGGCCGAAGGATTTAATGAAAAAATCGGTGGCCATTTTATTGCCCCGGCTGGAGACGATACGAAACGAAGGATACTCTGTCTGACTTTCCTTCATTTAAGTTTACGTTTCCGTAGTATGATAGTAGAAACAGGAAGGAAGTAAAATAAAATCCGTAAGTGCATTTGATGCTGTTGAAATGTGGAACCTGCTACACAAGTTATTTTAACTAACGCCAATCCAATGCAATGCACTGCCGTGCCTTGGTGCGTCATTAGTCTCATTCACCTTAAAGTCAACTCAACTCAAAGTCTCAGTTCAGCTAGTCTATTTTTAATTTTATTTTAGAATTCTTAACTCGCAATTCTCCCCCGCATTGCAATACATTGCACCCGGCGGAACGTCAAGTCACGTTCCCGTCAAGTCCATAAGTTCGGGTTGAATTAATTTCCGGCATCTGCACCATTTCCAAACAGTTTTTTTGTGCAGTTTCAAGGGAATCAAGGAAGATCAGCGATGCAAAGTATTTTGGGGTAGAAATCTGGTTCCAATTTCTGTCCTGAGTTGACTTGGCTCGAGCATAAGGCGACGTACCGGAACGAGGAACTAAGTTTAAACTTTTCTTTCATCTTCTTTCTTTGACTTGAGACAAAAAAGGCAAAGCAAAGTAAGATCGAGCTAGCAGCATGAGCCGAGCCTAGGTATTTACACTATCGTACATGTTGTTTCAGGTTGATTAATCACCCCATTGTTTCTTTCTCACTTGTGACTTGACGTGAGTGAGGT
>WJEZ01001505.1:0-17213 GCA_009869925.1 Thalassaphorura encarpata
TATTTTATTTCCAAAGTGAACGAATGCAAATAAGGCGTGTGTTTCATGCATTCTCGTTGTTCAACATTACCTGGTCTTGGTATATTCGAACTACACCATGACTCGACTTGTAATATTTTCTTTGATTCAAAAAACATTAGGATCAAGGACTCCTATATGAAATCATCGAAACTTCATGTATTGAAACGAGAATTTGTAAAGTTTAGCCCTCGGCAGTTTAATTTATGACAAAAGTAAGCGTCAAGCCTACCCAATTAGTAGTTAGACATGAAAATTGAATGCAAGGATTTTGCACATGGTCCCCAGCTCCAGATGATGAATCCCTCGACTAAATCCGTCTTAAAGAATTTGTATAAAAAGGGATACTGTGCTCAGAGCACACTGAAGCGAGAAGAGAATGGGGGCAGAAGGGATGAAATCGGTTGTTCTGGCAAAAAAGAAAAAAGAATAAATGGTTTACCACAAGACAAGACACGACATGGACCACGCGGAATAAGTACATGGCATGGACCCGTCCATCTAGTCATCCAGCCAGACACGAATAATGTTAAAAGGACTTTCCCTTCCCGCCTCCATTTTGAATAATATTGTTCCCACGCGTGTGATTTGGGACGACAGCTTTTCACACTTTCTCTTCCAAATCTTACTCTTAAGTTGAGGAAGAAAGTGTGAAATTTATCACTCTTCCCGATTGCATTGCATTGCATTGCATTGTAGGGGGATGACTGCGATGCGAGTCCCGAGTCCACGTAGCATAAGAACCAACGACTTTACCAAGAAGTTTTTCCCACAAACCCTGGTATCTTGATAACACACCACATAAGGAACGAACTCCCACCATGTTTCTAGATAAGAAAAAACTCTTTCACTCCCGTGAGTCCCTCCTACGTGGAAATTGTCATGGGTGTAGAAATAAAACTCTTAAGGATCTTGGTCGGTATTTTTGCTCCTCCTGCTGCTTGAGGATGAGGAGAGAAAACTGAGTAAAAGTAAAACTCTCAGACAACTGTAAATCTCTGGGTCTTTAAGGGTTTTCAAGCTTTGAAAATAAGTTAAATCTTTCGAAGCGGGAGCGGGTAAAGTTTAGTTTGCATGGTGGAAAGCATATGGCTTAAGCATATGTACGCTCCGCTCAAGTAAAATAAATACCAACATTGTATTGCATTTAGACCGCCTGTCATCATCACAGCTCTGGTTTTGAGTCCATGTTTGATGTAGAAGCAAAAAAAAAGGATTGTGGTTTGGATTCCGAATCCATCCGCTTTTGCTTTTGCTATTTTAATTAAAGAAACAAATACACATGATGAGAGCGGA
Organism: Thalassaphorura encarpata; assembly: GCA_009869925.1. Classification (NCBI taxonomy): domain Eukaryota; kingdom Metazoa; phylum Arthropoda; class Collembola; order Poduromorpha; family Onychiuridae; genus Thalassaphorura; species Thalassaphorura encarpata. The sequence continues at coordinate 1,315 of WJEZ01001505.1, forward strand.
TGTTAGATTTGCCTGTGCCGCTCCCTTCTCAAACAAACGCCTAGTATAGGCAATTGCTTAGGCATAGGCATCGTTTTAATAATGTGAGTGAAAATTAAAGTTGATATGCAAACATATGTCCGACCTGACTAGTCATTACTTTATTTGACTTTTTTTATTATGATTTTCATCACTAGACCCAAAAGAGACCTTTCCCCGTTGTTGGCTTAAGGCAAGGAGAAAGTACAAAATGATTGCTTAAACTTAAATATTTACATTTTAACATTCAATTTGGTTTTGTACAATAGGTTTACACAAATAGCCATTGCTTATCCGTCTCCTATTGTCTAGCCTAGCCAGTCAGTATATTGTGTAGTCTTGGTAGGTCAAAAAGATTTGTAGAGTCTACAGAGGTTGACCCGACTGTCATCATTCCCCTATAAATTATGTGACGCGGCCAAGTCCAATCTAGAGAATCCGGTTTCGCTCCGCTCCGCTAAGTTCACTTTAAAATTGAACGACGGACGGGTCCGACATTGCATTGCCTGCTTGTTTCACCCTATGCTATGGAGAAACCAGACCACCACATAGAATTTTAGTACTAATCTAGGATCCGAAATTTTGCGCTAGCTAAAAGCTAAAGACTTCGCTCCTTCCGACGATGTGATTCCGATGGTTAAGATAGGATTCAAAGTCAGCCAAGCATGTAAAAAAAAGTCAGGGATGGATTCTGTTCGGTTAGAGGATGACTATGGACATTATAATGATAAGAAAACTTGGTGGGGTGACAAAAGGTAATTTATCACTTGAGAAACTTTATGGGTCAAACAACAGTAGGGAAGGAGGATGTTCTCTTCCCGTATTAACATACTGTAGACTCAGCATCACATACTTCTACTTTTGAACAGACTAGAAAATGTTTCGAATTACCCTTAAGCACTGAGCTAGGACTTTATTTTGGATGAAAAATGAAGTCAAGCCAAAATACATTTTACATAATTTTAATGGATTTTGTCTTTCTTTACGTCTTTCTTCAGATTCATTTTCTGGAAGGAAAAATTATCTCTCTGGTGGATTTTGGGAACCTTTTGCAAGACCTTATTTTGAAAACTCTACAAAGAAGGACGTTACGACGACCGTTGGCCAAACGGCCTATCTGCATTGCCGTGTTCGGAATTTGGGGGATAGAGCGGTGAGTTCTACAAATTTTATTACTACGTAGTAGAATGAAAAAGTTTAGTTTTATTACATAAATAAGTTAGGCTAAAATTTTGAATATCGAATGTTGGAATGTTTGCCAAATTTATTGAAGTTTCTGTAATCATTTGAGAATTTTAGAGTTTTGTATCAGTTTGCGGTTTTTTACGTAGTAAAACTATTTTTCATACTTCTCAGAAAACTTGCCTAGCCTATCGTTGCTAAACTTGAGGAACATAAACTCTCAAATTTCTCCGCATTGGAGTTTCATCGCCAACGGCTCTATATACGTACGTACTACTGTGCGTTCAAGTGCTAGGAGTAGTTTAGTTTACCTCCTCGAGGTAAGGTAATCGTTGGGAATAAGTGGTGATAATGGCGAGTCGATGGCCCTAGTCTTTACTTACGTAGAACATCCTGCTGCTATTCCACCACCCTCTGGCAAAAACCATTTTTATCTAATGTTTCCATACTCATAATAAAATTTCATGATATGAACTCGGAAGTTTCATTACTAATGGCAAATTCTAACTCTACATGCAATTCAGGCAGGCAGGCAGGCTCCTAGTATAAGGTGTTCGTCATTAAAGCTTTACGTACTTGTATCGCCCCAGTAGCCAACGATTACACTCGTATCTCATCGCTTAAGAACCTGATGATGAGTTCTTATATCAACCAATATATTCTCATCCCTCAATCGACCATCAATTTATTCAAATTTCGATTCTAAAAGGAGAAATAATTTTATATGAGCATGTGTGTCTCTGCCACTATGATAAGAAAAATTCCACCAGCTTTATATTTGAAATATTCAGAAATCCGTAAAACTATCGGTACTAGTTGTAATTAAGATTTATTGTCACATCGAATTGTTGGAAGTGAGTCATTCAACCCGTTGTTATCTTCGAGAAATCAGTTTAGTATTCTCAACACAAGTTTTCGAGGGTTGGTTGGCTAAAAAGTAGAAAAACCTACGAGAAGAAATTACTAATTAGAAAGGATGAATAGGGGTTGGTGGCACGACTGGCTAGACTATAGAACGGTGCCGTGCGATGCAAGCATGCAAGTAAGTAGCTTTGTGGAATTATCTCTGTTCGTATTTGCATTTCCTCATCTTAGTACATCTACATGCCTAACCAGCTTAGCTGGTTGGGTTTAGACACCAATCACCCACGCAGCTGATAAGAGGAAAAGGAACAGAGAAGTAAACAATTTTACGCTTGAGAAAGTTTTTTTTGGAAAGTAGGAGCAAATGAGTGGCTGTGCTGTGCTCTTAGTTTTACATTGTATCACATTATACAAAAACTAGCAGCGTTAGGAAAAGCAAAGAAAAAGAAACAACTTATTTAGAATGTGTGTTAGCTTAAAGCTGGTGGAATACACACATTGCGTTGGTTGGGATGAAAGAGTTGAGAAGACGTGAGTTTGCGAGACAAGAACAATTTAGAAAATTCATTACTGGGCTCGGCCTATCCTAATTAATTGAATAAACTTTGAGCATTTCATCCTCCGCCTCCGACTAGGCAGTTTGTCTTAGCAGCCAGCAGCAGACTTCTCTTCGATTTGCAACTTTTAATGAAGGTGTTGCATTCCAGTGCCAGTGCCACCAGACGAAGTAAAGAAAAGCTAAGAAAGTACATCCTTTCCCAAATTGCCTCAAGGACATATCAATATTGTTACTAAATTTTCCTCGTTAAAGTTTAAAAGTGTATGAGGGAAAGATGTTCACATTTTTATAGCTACAAAGTTGCCTGAGGGGGATCCTTAGCTTTACCTCTTGGCAGTCATTGCAAAATTTGCAATTCTCCCAGCTGGAATTTATTCCTTAGCGGATCACCTAGTTTTAAATTCCAAACTTTAGTTGGGCATATTTTATTAAACGAGTCTCATGTATGAACTTGGTGGCTCAGCCCAGCCAGCCTTTGCTTTACTGACTTTCTTCTGGAAACAATTTTTTCGCAAATTGCATACTTATAACACTTTTGGCACTTTTGAAATTAATTCTGCGTCTTCTGTGTAATTTGGCTCCTGTTTAATACTAACCTAGAGTCTGAAAGACCCGGTGTGGGAATGACAAGGACTATCCATTTCATTTCAGTAATGAAAACCCGCCTCAAGAGCTCAAGTTTTGTTTCACGCCCGTTCACACGCAGGTCGCACGCAACGCAAGGGTTTTCATAGCTTCCAATTTTTAATTTCACAGCTTAGCTTTAGAACCACCTTAAGTCTTGTCTATCGTTTCAATATCCTCTTCACCAGGTTAAAGCTATTACAATGACTCTTTCTAATTTGAAACACGCGTTTATATCTCTCACATCGGCTTATATTACACAGTTGATAGCATTTAATAATGAAACGTCGTTCTTCACTATGAAACTTTTGTACGCGTGGTAAAAATGAATGAATTACTCTGAAAGGGCAAAGACCCATCTTCACTTCAGTCTGGAAAGAACGCTCTGGTACTTTATTAGCCAATTATATTCAGACACATGGAGCTAATTGATGTGTCTAATGCAGGCAAGCAAAAGTAAAGGGTTAGAGGTAAAAATTATTTTTTTGTCGTTTAGTAGTTTAATCACATTAATAAATTAATTGAGCCATTACTTTTTCAAGGAAAGAAGCGATAAGATTTTCTTTGGCTAAAATCCAGATATTTTGTTAAAATCGGTGGTTCTACAAATAAATAGAGAGTTACTTCGAATACTTCAATTTTAACGTAAAATGCTTTCAATTTCAAAGTGTGAGTTTTACTATCCCGGACAAGAATTAACAGGAGAAAGTTAATCTTACCCTCGCCCTGCATTTGTTGCACCCTTGCGCCCCTGCTCATAAAATTGAGAATAGAATACACAGAGGAAAACATTAAGAGCGAAGGGCAGACAAGGATAGTATCAATTTAGTACTAGGAAATGCACTTGGTTCTCATCCTTATTGCATGGTCGTTTCGTCGAATCTTATGTGTATAGTGCATTGTACTGCAGTATTGTATTATTTTGCCACATTGTAAAATGAGAAGGCTTTTAGCCTGTGTGTAAAAAGAAGTCTGCTTAGGATCATTCTTTATGACCAAAAGAGAGTCTCAGTCGCATAACGGCAATAACAATTTCTGAAGAACTCAGTGTAGGATCAGGTCGCACAAAAGGAAGTGGAAAAAGAAAATTTATTTTCACTTTCAAATGACATTTTTAATTCTAAATACAAGTAGGGTAGGCTGGCGTGGCTGAATGTATTGTGTCGTGCTCAGCTTCATAAACGCAGGGCTCGTGCATTCTTGAGCTGAAATGAGGAAAGGCTCTCTCAAAGAGATCTCGCCCCAAAAGAGGGAATATCAAAGAAAGAAATGCTTTTACTCTCCAAAATGAACGCGTGTGTGTGAACCCCGAATTAATAGATCGGCGGACTAATCCATCATTTTGAAAATATAGTGTGGTGCTGCTGGTGCACTAACTCCTTTGCCTTTTTTTGTTTTTCACTGGACAACTCATACGCAAAATGAGTAGTCAATATTCGTATTCCGCTTAAGGTCCTAGTTTACACATCTGGCCGATTGCGTAGAGATATTACAAAGAGATATTGACCTTAAATCTTTGTCAGTAGACACGATTCTGTGATACTAATTGGAATAATCTTACACTTCTGCCCCGCCCGCCTGGCCCTTCCAAACGCAGTCAAGCCGAGTAAATAGAAATAGACTGAATTTTGCTGCTCTCTTCCCAAAGGACTTAATAATTCGTAGTTCCTGCCCTGCCCTTCTTCCTTCATGTGTTTATCTTGTGAATCTTTAGATTTCAAGATGCTGCTCCTCTTGGAACATTTCTAATTAACGTCATTCCTCAACCGTTCCAATCTTCTCTACTCTTCGTATTATTAAATAAAGTTGTCGCAGGAACTGGGAAGACTAAGACTATTTGCAATCCCTTCCCCGAAATGAAATGAAAATCGTCCTTAATCATGTTGTCATTTGCATTTTCCAACGAAGACGGAAGCAACCAATGTTCTGAGCACAGCACAGCACAGCATGGCATAGCTTGACTCTTGGCCTGCTTTCTCTTTATGATCTAAAGTCAAGGAGAAATTAAAATAATAATAAGTGCAGCTGAACAACGCTGGAGCACGTTTTCCTGTTATTGGCTCAAGAAAGACAAGGACCATTCCAAATTTAATACTCACAGAAGGTCCAGAAAATTTTCTCCAAGTCAAAATATTCTTCCATGTATTGTGTGCTTTTCAAAACCTCCTTGAACACTCGGTTCTTTCGTCAACTTCAAATTACTCTTAACCCGGATCCTTCTCATTTCTCGTCATATTTTATTTATAATTCGTTAAATATTTACAGACATCCTTTTCTCTATGTATAATTAATACTATTACTGCAAATGCAGAGTTATTGAGCTGAGGAGGTTATACATTATAAATGCTAGGTTCATGTTTGCTAGTCCCAGCGTGTGTTTTCCGCTCATTTACAAGATTAATGGACTTTTGATTTGATTTCCCCTTACCAGTACGTTACTAAGACTGAAAAGTCAGTCAACCGAGCACACACAAAATTGTGATATACTATATGGCTAAGGCAAAAGCAAAGATTCCATGTCGGTTAAATATTCGAACTGCATTTCACTGGCTTTGACTGTGACGTGACATTACATTGATTTCGCTTGGCTTGCATCGTCTCATTTAATTTGCAACCATTGTTAATATGTATGCTCTTGATTCCGATTGAGGTATATGGAGTTGATCCATATTCGCTTTATGTATGAAATTAATTTTACTTTTTTGTCACTGATAGACGTAGTGCTATAGAGAAATTCCATTGAGAATATATATGAAAAAAATTGCGAAAATTCTCTCTCAATTCTTAAAGTTTCATACCTAAACCAGAACAAAACTCAGATATACGAAAATGCAATTTGTACAATGAGCAACTGCCTCAGAGATTTGCACAACAGGACCATAAATTTTAGCTGGTGTATTTCTACCTGCTCTATAGTTGCTTAGAGAAACCAAGCTTGGACTTGGACTGGAAGGTTTAATGTAAATCCTGACGCATAAATCAAGAATGAATAACGTTCTTGGGAAAAACTGCATTGGACAATATTTTTGCACTTTTCTATGCTTTTCCAATCTTCATTCCGACCCAAAAATTTCAATTTTTGTCAATAAAATGGGCAGCGAGTATATGGAAATATTTAACCTGCTTTCGTTTCCCAAGTCTTCTTCAGGTCGAATTTATATGCAAAAAATATGCAGTGATATATGCAACTGAAAAATCAATGAATTCTCATCCAGGCACTTACAACTCGGATTATATTTAATTCCTGACTTATTATTTGAACACTTTTAGCCACCGTTTGGATTTTTACAGGTATCCTGGATCCGAAAACAGAGACATACATATTCTGACTGTGGGGATTTTGACTTATACGGGAGACCAAAGATTTCAATCACTCCATTCAGACGGGACGGATGAGTGGACGCTCAAAATCAGCTCTCCTCAAATAAGAGATAGTGGGACTTACGAATGTCAGGTAAGTTTATTACATCTCATGCAAAAATTCACGAAAATTTGTATTATCAAATAATATTGTCTTGTTTTTTCTTTTAACAGGTTAGCACCGAGCCTAAAATCAGTATGGCGTTCCAGCTCAGCGTCGTTGGTAAGTTTCTTTTTTNCAGGTTAGTACCGAGCCTAAAATCAGTATGGCGTTCCAGCTCAGCGTCGTTGGTAAGTTTCTTTTTTTGTGTCAAAAATGTGTATGTGTAAGATTTGTGCATGCCACTAATTAGTATTAATGAAGAGGGTGCGTGTCCATGAACATGAACGCACGCGATTAGAAAGTGGACAGGCGTACGTGCATTCCGCACCAACGTCTAGTCTAGCACATTATTTTTACACTTTATCAAAGTTCTAAAAAAAGAAAAAGCAAATGCTGTGACGTTTAATTTGGGTGAAAGCTGTTTTCTCTCTCTCTGGTCGGTGATCTATACTTTCTCCTTAAAATTTGAGTAGGCAAAAAGGGCTGCTGCTATGCTGGTAGGCGGTTTTGGCGAGAAGAAAGTTATTAGAGTTTATGAGTTGTGGTAAGAAAATGTTGATGAATAGGATAGCATCTTATACCCACAAGTGCCTAGCAAGCAGTGCCTAGTTATTTACTCCCATACGTATATCGAACGTCTTTGCTATAACGCCACTGTTTACATCGTATATAGAATCGGCGGGGAGCATAGAACATGTGCCAATGCCAGGACAGCATAGCACTGCACTGATTCCTCATAGCCCTGTAGAATGTTGTGTGTTGAGAGAAACTATTCTAAGAATAAAGCCACAGAGTGACACGGGCGTGATTTATACTCTCAAATTATTATGAATACGTATTCGAACGTCTTTGCTATTCGCCACTGTTTACATCGTATATAGAATCGGCGGGGAGCATAGAACATGTGCCAATGCCAGGACAGCACAGCACTGCACTGATTCCTCATAGCCCTGTAGAATGTTGTGTGTTGAGAGAAACTATTCTAAGAATAAAGCCACAGAGTGACACGGGCGTGATTTATACTCTCAAATTATTATGAACTCAAAGCGGAAGATTTTTCTTTCTTCCTGCTTTTCCTCTCCGAAGGGAGCGGCAAGATCAGATGATAAGAGTCACGGATGTTTTATACATTTTGTACTGAAACCAAGTCAGGAATAACATAGGAAATCGGGTACTCAACTTTCACTTTGGGATGATGGTATCTTGCCATATACACCAGAATTCTATTCATGATACAACTCAAATATTTGGTGGGAATGGATAGAAAAACTTGAGACAAAGCCAAGCTAAGTTGCGAAAACCGAATTTTTGTCATTCATATTCAGAGATCTACACGCCAATTATTTGGTACGAATAAATACAAGAAAATAATATTATCTAGAACACGTGTTTGGGTTAGAAGAATAGCTTAAATCAAATCATCAAATAATCAACCATACGGGTCAAAATTGTAAATTTAGTTGCGTACAAACTTAAGCAAAGCGAGAGAATTACCCTAGTGTAATATCATTGAATATTTTATTTTAGAAGGGAAGAAAGTTGGAGGCAGTTCATTCGGATTTCTTTTCTCTTGGATTTTGTCTTCTTCAGATTCGTTTAAATTTAAGTCTTCTTTATCTTTTCTCTCCCTTCTATCCCTAGCAGCCCTTATTTTACTTTTCCCATCCTTGCCTTCTTTCAAATAAGAACATAGTGCTTTGGTCTTGGAACAAGCTGATGCATTCCCTGCCTTCCCTTAGCTAGTAACCGCAAGCCGCACACTTATTTATTTCCTCTCACTCCTTTATCTTTGACTTTCCCCTTGAGATTTCTCTCCTCAGCTTTCCTAGCCATGGCCTCCATAGTTTTTTCGTTGGACTAACCTCAAACAGTCTTCTAGCTTTTTAAGACTCTCGATTTTCTCTTGTTTTTGAAAATCTCCACCACCACCACCAGTCAGTCTGTCTGTCTGCGCGCAGTTAGTTACTCTACTCTAATGTTGCCAGCAGTAGTACTACTAGAGTAATGTGCCTTATGTTTCTAACTCTTGGCTTGACTTTGGCTTGACTAGCAGAAGAAGTAATCTCTTCTTCAACAAAGAAAAGACGACTCCTCATTCCTCTCATTTATTATTCATGAAAAGTGCAAGCCACCAAGCCATGTCCAAACAAAATCCTTTTTCACCCAGCTCGACCCGACCTCTCCTTGTATCATTGATTATTACGTTGTAGCAGGTTGTGGTACTCGACAACTATCAACAAACTATCTTCCCAATTTTTCAATTAAGCCTCCATGCAGTACAATAAATCAAATCCTGATTACGTTATTGAATTTCTTAGGAAATTTATACCATGATGCATAAAGTATTTATGTTCTCCCTAAGCTCTCACACGTCGAAAAGGAAACAAAAGGGGAGATGAAGGTATTCACTAATTAGTCAGACACCCAAGCCATGGCACGGGCACGCAACTCAGTCCGTCCAGGCAGGGGGCAGGAAAGCCAGAGTGAAAATACTAGGACAAGGAAAATGGGGACAGGAAAGCGAGACAATGGACAGGTGATATATTTGAGCACTAAAGTAACATGTCTCGGACTCCAGTGCCAGTGCCTGCCAAGGAGTAGTTCTTATACGAACCAACGTATACGTAGCACACCCCATTAAGTATTCCTAGAGTAAAGGCAAGGCAAGGCACTAAAACCAAAGGTAAGGTGTGTGCTGGCATGGCATTCGGGAAGAATGAAAAGGTTATTTCTTGGGAAGCGCAAGCAAGTAAAGTGATGTCAAGTGAAAGTGAGAATGTAGAGCAAAGCAAACTAGAAAAGCTAACGCGAGTTCCGTAATAATAATTATTGTGTTCTCCATTCGGTCCAAGAGACAACAATGAATTGTTATTGGATGGCAATTAGAATGAGAAATGTGACTACAGGCGGGGACTACTTAGACACAAATGTAAATGAGAATGTGAAGTAGGACTACATACTACATGGGCATGACTACGTATTTGAAAATGTGTGAATTCATTCTCGTTATTCTCTGTTGTTTCTAGTGTCGCAGGCCGAAATCCTAGGAAATTCCGAGTTGCACTTGAAAAGTGGGAGTGACATTAATCTCACTTGCATCGTTCGTCAGACTCCCGACCCTCCGACATATATTTATTGGTAAGCCATTTTAGAAATAGCTTGATTTTACCCTGAGCTACTACATTACGTAACTACTTACCTAGGACACCATTATATTACCTCATTGGTGAGTTCTCGTGTGATTTACCAGATTAGATTTGCTGGTACACATCTCTTAACAATAAGTATATCTAATCAATAATCAAATCTTTTGATAGCTTTTTACTTTAATTTTTAATTTAATTTGGACAAAAATGTTTATATATGAGTTCCGATGATAAGTACTCCCTTTATTTTTGAAATTTAGGTATCACGGACGGAGAGTTATCAATTATTCACAGCGTGGTGGTAAGTTATTCATTTTTTTCTCGTTTGAATGTTCTCGAAAAATTATTATTTTTTTCAACATAACGTATGAGATCCTAATAAATTAACCAAGACTGGGATCGGGTATTATATTCTTCACCTTGTCACATTGAATTCTTTTACACATTTACAAATTTAACCACATTTTTCTTGGATTTGAAGGCATTAGTGTGGTTACTGAGAAACAGACGAGGACCTCACGTCTTCTCATTTCAAAGGCTCAACCAACCGACTCAGGCAATTACACTTGTTCGCCAAGCAATTCCGAGTCTGCTTCAGTTCTTGTTCACGTTCTCAATGGTAAGTTGACTTTCCTCTTTTTGTTTCCAGCTCCAGCTCAAGGCTTTCATTCCTCACTTACACCACCAGAATTCTGTTTGAAAGATCTTTAACTTTGAGGGACAGGGCTGAACACGCACGCACATCTACGCACGCATACACACACTCAATTTAAACCAACCAATTCAATTCCTTCCTGCTACGCTACCCTAACCCCTCTTTCTAATTAAGCTCTACTAATTATACTCACCTACCTTAAGATGCATTAAGGTTATACCAGTACGACTTTGGATAACTTTCTCTGGAGTCTCGTTTCGCACGTTCTAATTTTGCCGAGCTCATGTTGCATTTATAGCTGCTATGAGAGCAAACAAGATCCCATTGATCCCCTCCGCTCTCAAGTCAACTTAAGTTGCAACGTAACTGTTCCCCTTCTCAAGATTAATTAATGAAGATTAATTCCTAACCAGTAAATGTGTTTGCCTTAGGCTAATCAACTTCTCATTTGGCATTTACACGGAATTTTAGATTAAGAATGACATGATGATATGGGTTTTGGGTGGCAGAAACAGGAAAGTTCCAAAATATTATCAAATCACAATAAAACTGCAGAATATTTATGGGTTGACTCCTTACTTTTTGCAACAATATTTGATTATCTATTAAGAATGACATGATGATATGGGTTTTGGGTGGCAGAAACAGGAAAGTTCCAAAATATTATCAAATCACAATAAAACTGCAGAATATTTATGGGTTGACAGTATTACTTCTTACTTTTTGCAACAATATTTGATTATCTAGAGTTACATCCAAAGATCCACAGGTTAAGGAACTGCTATATATTTTAAATTGTGGATGGAATAATTTTCTTTACAAGAATAGAGACGTAGAAAACTCTTGTTTAGTCACAAGGTAAGGTTGAGGTGTTCCTCATGCTTCGGAGGAAATTGAGCAATATCGGATTGAAGGTCTTAGGAATTGATCCATCATCAATCCAAACTTTAGAATTTATTTTAAACTTCACCAGTCTAGTGAATAAAAGTTCGGAAGTCTGAAACCGTACTCCTAGTCTCGTGGTCGAGATCTGTCGATTGACGTAGAGTATTGAGATTGCAGTACTGGGCCAGAAGCGTGATTGCTATTTTGCTTCCATAGAAACACGTTGCTAATATTGACTATGGTAAATTTATATTCACTTCCATTTGATTCGGTTTATACAGCTAACTAAACGAACGCCTGTAAATAGTGAGCTTCCAATTTGAAGCTCATAACAAGAGTTTCGAGAATTAAATACCGCTTCTAGGAATTACTGTTGATATGAAAAAGTTGCTCTATCAGACTTAAGCCGATATTTGACTAAACACATTTGCTTAGGTCGAGAAATAGCTCAGGAGTCTTATTTGGCGCGACTTGCCATGAACACGAATTCAATAATGGCCAACCCCTTGACTGAAAAACGTGAAGCACCAACGTGTTGGTGAAAGTAACTTAAATGTTTAAGCCTGGAAGTTGAAGATTCTAGTTTACATAATTGGAAGCGGGTGCTTCCAATTTATTAGTTAAAAACATTCATTTTTATTAATTAGCTGGAAGCATCTGCTTCCAATAAATTATATGGATGACTGCCATTTGAGTAGTATTCTAATGCAAGAGGATCTATCGTGAAGCGTCTGGACAATTTTGTCAACTTTTCTATTCTGTGTGTAACTTTTGAACAAATATATATTTTGGACCCAGACCCTCCAAGTATCTCCCCATAGATTCGTTAAAATTAACATTTCATAGAATTACAAAAAGATTGTCGTGATTTCTGTAAATTCGGTACCTCACCTTCCAGAGTTAACATTTCGCACATGGTGATTCAAGCTGCTGCTATTGCTATTATTTACTTCCCCAAAGCCTCATGCCATGCCACAAGGAGCGGAGCACCTCAAGTGGTTACCTTTCAGTGTACTTTCCCTTGACTTGCTTACCGCTGCCTCCGCCAATCATGGAAAGGAGAGAAGGTAATGTCAAGATCAATTTCCTAAGGGACTGCTTTCGTCTTTGCCGTGTCGAAAGGTCTAAACTTATCTCCCGTCCACAGAGACATTTTATATACTCATTCATTTGACCTGAACAGCCTCCTGTTCTCCACTTAAACCAATCTTTAGCATTTTTTGTCGAAATAAAAAATTCTTACTTTTTTATGCATCAGCGACTACTACATGCACTGCACACTTAGGACCAATTGTAATGGAATGTGGTGCCATATACACTACACTGTGGCAGCACAAAATGGCCCTTGTCTGACCGGTACTAGAATTTTATGAACATTTTGAATGTATCCGGCTGGAAATTGTACCCTTCAGTCCTGAACTTTATAAATATTACGTTTCCATTTCCAACGCCTAGATTTTTGAGGTAGTGGGAAAAAAATAGGAGGAGGAAGCAACATTAGCACTAATCCGTAATTCGTTCGTTGTGCCAAAAGGGAATCCCGATGGAAAAAGGAGTAAAATTGAAACTTCTTTGCTCCATACTACTGCGCCATGCGTCATCTCAAAAATCTTTGAGAATTCTACTCAGGTTTGATTTCATGAGTTGGCAATTATGATCTTCGGTCACGTTCACAATCACGTAAGTCCTTGTCGACGTCTTCTCGTCGTCGCCTCCAGAGAGAAACCAAGTGACCGAATGACTCGCTCATGCTTAAATGCCGTCGAATCGGAACAAAATTTTCGCCTACGTACGTACGTACGTACAGATTGTGAAACTAGAACTCGTCAGCCTCTGTAATTCTGATATTCTGTGTAGGCGGAAAAAGAGTTGATCGGAATGAAACTGGTGATATTTTTTTCCCTTTTAGTACAGATTGTGAAACTAGAACTCGTCAGCCTCTGTAATTCTGATATTCTGTGTAGGCGGAAAAAGAGTTGATCGGAATGAAACTGGCGATATTTTTTCTCCTTTTGCTGCCTGCCTGCCGGTCCTTGCCTTGTATCGTATCGAACCAATTCGAAGGCAATGTACAACTGAACTATATGTGCCCAAAAAATAAATCTCGACAGTCATGTCCCACAAATCGAAATTTAACTCAATTTACACACATGCTAGGCGTCGTCCACGTCTGTTTGAAAGTTGAGTTAGCAAAGAAGGTATGGTGCCAACCTTTGCTTGCCGCCTTTGGGACGTTTGGGAGGAAGTGGAAATTCATAAGGTTCTGAATATTTAGGAAAGTGGGTGGAATTTTATTTGAGTCATGCCTTGGAGAATCATTACGATGAGTATCATAAATTTTATTTTATTGGCGGTGGATAATGGGATCAGGCGTTTGAGTAGAGAGGAGGCCGGTGGAATTTAAGGGTCACTTCTTGCTCTAGGCACTTCCACATCATCTGTCTTCGAAATTGCACTAAAAATATGCCTTCTTGTCTTAGTGAGTCAGGGATTACTGTGGGAATTTGGATTTATTAGTTGAACCGATCAATGAGTGGAAGGAGGTCAGGTTTATATAGAGTTTAATGATTTCACTTCGGACTCTGATAACATTTTAGAATTTCTTAAAATTTTGCGTTAAATTTCTGGTTTAATGAAAATTTAATTATACCAGCATCAGTAGGACCAGTTTTTGCTTCTCCAGGTCAAACACTTTTCATTCTCATTGCAAAAAACACTATTTGCTACGTGTGTTACTTATTTGTGTGACCAACGTCCCCTCTGCAACATTCCTTGAATCCTCGTCTTGGCAAGTTTTGGAGCTAAGCCGGTAAAATTGCTTTCTCTGGAATTTCCCATATGCTCTATCTTTACTCGTAATGTTTCCCTCTGCATTTCCTTGCGGGCCATTTCGCACGAACTCTTCCCATTCGATTCTACAGGCCGGGTTAAAAAAAATTCTCTTCGCCCACACCTGCACCTGTCAGTTCCACTTTGGAACCTTGATGCTCATTCCTTTCTCCTGCCTGCCTCCTTTCTCTCTCTCTGCATGCATGCATGCATGGTGGAGTACTTACTCAGGTACTTTTCACCAATTTCAATTCTAAATCTCTAGCTCCTACTGCTGCTGCTGCTGCTTAGCGCTTTTTCCTCTGTAATCCTATTTAAAACATCACTTCCCAGTTTAGGCTTACACTACACTTTTCCTTTTTTCCATTTTTATTTTATCCACTACTTCTTTTCATGCCAGCCCGCCCGAATGACTGACTGAGCTGATGCTTTTTTTCAAAGTCAGTCATGGTCATGTCATAACTCTTTCAATTCTAATTCACATTCATCTTTAGCGTGGTAGAAAATATGCTTGGCGATAGACCTTATCTGATCAAACTTAGACATTTCATTCTAAAAATAACACAAGAAGTTTAATCTTTCAGATAACTATTGCCGAAATCTTATGATTACAGTTTTCTCTCCATTTCACATTTCACATCTCATTGCGTTATGAGATTTAACTTGCATACATCGGATTTTGTACTTTCGGGTGTCTATAAAATGACACGAAAAGCATAGGTACAGTATGCCTTGCATTTGCTGAGGTCAAAGTGATTAATGGGGAAAAGAGGCGGCACGGCTCGGAAAGAAGAGACACGTGAAATTGCGTGTTAGAACTTATTTTTCTTGCAAGGGACGAACCCATGTATGTCCCCATCCTTCCATTATAAACACACATATAATATACTTGATAGAAATTAGGTGTTGATGATGACAAGAGGAAGGGACAAAAGAAGAGGAATATCTTCTCATACAACTTCTGTTAATAACAACACATTCTTTTTCTCTCTTTTCTTTGTACGTATAGGAGAGCACCCAGCCGCCATGCAACATGGGAATAACAAAGGGACACGGACATTTCTCCACTTCCAAGTTTTCTTCCTCTCTCTCTTCGTTGTCTTTCATGGGAGACTTTTGTCGACGAGGATCAGTCAACACAAAAACTTCCCAAAATGTACTCGCCTCAACACCAATATCAATCATTCTCCTTCTTCTTCTTCTAGATGACGATCATCATCATCATCACCAGCATTGCCCCTCAAAGACTCAAACATATGCCTATCCCAGCCCCCATATCCTGGTTCCCCGTACGTGTAAGAGAGAATAACAAAATTCCAAGACATTGAGATACTCAAAGGTGTCAGGAATTCCAAAGTTAGTTGGGTAGAAGAATTACTTGAGTGTATGTGAGTGGAATAAGCATTTATCTCAAAATATTGGAAGATATTGTTTCGTATAAACTGTGTTTGAGAGAGAGGAATGTCAAACTAATTCATGGACAATGGAATGTGATCATAAAGTGAATACCTTCCAGTTTCAGGAAATGCTCACCTATGCTACCTACACACAAGGCAGTTTTATTAATAAAAACTGAGGCGATAAGACCTGGATTGGAATGCAGAGTGTCGAATATAAGTCTTATAGCACTTATTGCCAAACATCTTATCAGAAAAGCAATTAAACCATCACAAA
>WJEZ01001506.1:0-17212 GCA_009869925.1 Thalassaphorura encarpata
GTTGTTAAGTAGTCTAGAGTAAACAATTCGTCCCTTATAACTGTCTTGACCAAAGTGATACCCATGGACCCACCAGGTTAGGCCCAAAAGCCTAACAACAAACATCGTTGAGTCACCATGCATGGAGTAGAATAATATAAATAGCAAAATACCTTGGTAGCTGCCCTCGACCTATAGTATGAATAATTTACTTACAGCGTGTAAAAATCTAATCAAATCAAGTTACCGTAATAAGTTGCAGAGCAGCTAGGATTACTTGCAACCTTCCGTACTATTATCTTTAGCTTATAAACTTCGAAACTCCTATTTCATGTACGACCCATCCTTTGAGTTGAGTTCGTTGCATGAATTATTAAACGCCACGGCTAGTGTTGCTGTCAAGCGGTGAAGTGATAGGGCGGGAGTACTGTTTAAGTTGAGTCAGAATTTAATTGAAATTATAGCTGCGGGGTTCGTAAAATCATGGACACTTTTTCTCCATCTAAAGTAATCGAGAATGTAGAATTCTTCCGTAACCTTGTACAAGTCTACGCAGACAGAGTAAGGTCAAATAAGTAAGCTATGACTCTTTGAACATATAATTTAAAGTCATGTTTTGAACCTTTAGCAAGACTATGGGACAGCATCTTATTGGGCGGATAAGGTTGTAACGTTTTCGAATGGAGCTCAGCAAGATGTTTATGTTCAAGCCCAATGCTTGGCATCAAGTGGACAGTATTACCGGGCTGCCACCATCATCCAGTCTCACTTCTATGAAAGAGTAAGCTAATTCTACCTTATACCTTAGCTGAGGTCAATGGTTAACTTGAGACATCCAATGAAACCTAAGACTTTAATAGTAGGAAGTGGCAATTGTGGACAGTAGCTAATTGCTAATTTATCAGAACAAGATTATGCAATTGATTGATTAGTTACTGTGGCTCTCCACTTTCCTTGAGACTCGGGGTGGCCTTAAGGGCCGTGAAGGTCTTACCTCTTCGTCCTAACAGTAATTGAGGGTTTATTTCAACATTTAAACTTACAAAGAACCTTGACAACCGTGATGTTTATTGAAAACCCAAACCACTGTTTATAGAACAAATTATTGACAAGCGTACATTGACTTTATAAATATGATTGCTTCGAATACGGATCCTGATCGCCCAATTAATTTGATAATACACCAATAGCAACGTAACAACGTATACTTACGCTTGACTGGGTAGTTGTCATGATATTCTCATTTGTTTGACTTGTTTGACCCTGCTCAATGCGCTCCTTGGCAGCGATCGCAGATTAATATTCTGAAATTTGTGTACACTTTAGAGTAACCTCTACTTTCGTTGCCTGGCTGCAAGGTGTTTCTATATGGGGAAGGAGTATTCAAAAGCATTGGACATTTTAGATCTCGACAACACAAATCTCAAGCCTGGTCATAAAATAAGGTCAAGTAAGTGGGAACCTTCGGACCCACAACAGTCGGTAAGGAAATGGGATCATTTTATATTCAAAATAAGTGGAGTTTGATACGTTGAAACGTTATATAGATTGTTGGCCAATTGTATCTCATTAGGGGAAAAGTTTATGAGGCATTAATGAACCGTGTTTTGGCTGCACAAAATTATAAAGAGGCTTTGTACCATGATGCCTATTGTGTCGAAGCGTATCACCTTCTTACACAACACCAGATGCTATCACGAGCTGAGGAAGTCGTTGTTTTTGAAAACATTCCCTTCCAAAAACACTGCTTGCATGATGATGCTGATCTCGTTAAATACTTGTATTCTCTGAAGATCAAAAGATATCCTGTCAGCAGCCGGCCTACCACTGGTTTATCGTATCCGTCTATGAGAAAGAATGTTGATATACTCTCAGCGGAAGCTGAGAACTATTATTATAACTGCGAGTTTCAAAGTGCTCATAGGATTGCTCGTCAAATATTTGAAGTAGATCCATTTCATTCCGAATGTTTGCCGATATATATTGCATGTCTTGTTGAGCTGAAGAAGTCTTCAGAGTTGTTTAAGCTGGCGCACAAACTAATTGATGTAATGTCTGATTCAGCCTTGGCGTGGTATTGTGTTGGGAGTTACTATTTTCTAATTGGAAAGCAAGAGCAAGCCCGTCGTAACTTAAACAAAGCTTTGTCGATGGACACAGTTTTCGGACCAGCCTGGCTCTTATTTGGACATTCCTTTGCCATTGAAAATGAGCACGACCAGGCAATGGCAGCGTATTTTAAGGCGACACAATTAATGAAGGGTTGTCATTTACCTATGCTGCATGTGGGACTTGAATGTGGAATTAGTAACAACCCACTATTAGCACTAAAATTTTTACAAGATGCTGAACAACTCGCCCCAAAGGATCCATACGTGTGCCATGAAATGGGTGTAGTCAAATTCAATGAAAAAAAATACCCAGAAGCACTTCATCTGTTTTTGGAAGCCTTAGCATTTATTAAATCTCAAAGATCCCACCACTTTCTAGAATCCTGGGAACCACTATTCAATAATTTAGGCCATGTATCCAGAAAACTAAAGCGTTTTGACGAAGCGTATCATTACCACCGACGTGTGAGTGACTTGAGAATTGACTTTATTTTAAATTAATTAAATTAAATACAAATAGGTTTAACATAATTGTCATATATATTTCAGGCTCTCTTACTTTGTCCGTCCAATGCAACTACGCATTCCGCAATCGGCTTACTTCATGCAATTACAGGAAAGGCCGAATTAGCTATTGAATCATTCCATAAAGCATTGTCCCTGAGAAAAGAAGATTCATTCAGCAATACGATGTTAAGGCATGTGATTGAAAAAATGGTGGAAGATTCTAATGGAGGTGTGTGTAGCTTATATAAGTCCAGCGGTGGTATCTTAGTTTTTTGTGTCCCATTAATTTTCCTTTCTAAGTGTTTATTATCTGAAATATCTTTATGTTTATGTCCCAGAAATAAATTTTTTAGGAGAACGTATATTGATACCTTTTCTTATATGATTAGGGGCGTTTAACACTATCAAAAATAAGCCCAAAATTTGCCATTAGTGTGGACCTTTCGGAGTCCTTCCCATTAAGTTGATATTACACT
Source organism: Thalassaphorura encarpata (assembly GCA_009869925.1). Taxonomy (NCBI): domain Eukaryota; kingdom Metazoa; phylum Arthropoda; class Collembola; order Poduromorpha; family Onychiuridae; genus Thalassaphorura; species Thalassaphorura encarpata. The sequence goes on from WJEZ01001506.1 coordinate 3,074, forward strand.
ATTGAATTAATACATTTTTCATTCATAGAGCCTAATCCAAAGGCGGCTTCAACAGCTGAAGATGATCTGGACGGAAATGAACACAAATTTACCATTAAATCTAAACTGTTTCGTAAACGTGAGTCCACATCATTGCTTCCACGCTTGAGTGATGGGCTTAGTAGCGGTAAAGGATCCACAGCCTACGTTGAATGGTTGCAACACTCCCGTGAATTGCTTGATAAATACAGGGAAGATAGCCCAACAAAGCAAAATAAATACATTTTATTGGAGGAGCGAAATGAATCTCCGTGACTGTAACCGTACTAATATTTGGTCAGCGTATGTTTATTTAGAGAGATCAATATTAATATTAATAAAGAGACCTTCAGGCTCGTATGCGATTGTTTTATATATTATTCCAATAAGTCTAAAAAACAAAATTTGAAATAACTTTAATTGGAAAACTAGTCATAGAATTAGAAGCAATATTAACTTATTCAGTGTCTTCATGGACATCAACAATCGTTCGTAAAGCATCTGAATCGTGCATCTCTAGAATAGCTAAGGTTCCATCGTTGAAAGGATAAGATAAGCCACCGTCAATCACCACTGACGCATCATAACAGCGGGACCGAATTTCAATTTTTTTAGCAAAATCGCGGGGCAATATTTCTAGAGCACAAGGAAGAGTGTAGGCCGAGATTGGATCCCTTATTGTATACATCATCCTGTTCGTTTCTGTAATTTTTAATTAAAACTGGATATAAAACGGGAATGTCGAAGCAGAGGCATACTATTTTACTCCAACTGCCACAAGACGTGAGAGGTTCATTAGGGTTAGGGAAAAATGCAACAAAACAATCAACCTGGGGTTAAAATCTCGGTTAATTATTTTGAGGATAGTTCTGAGATTTAAACCTAATTTGGTAATAACGGCCATAGGGGAACTAATAGGACCCGACCCACCTCGTACATACTTGCCGAGCAAATTCGAAGATTTATGGCGATGTTGTGAGGTCATCATTTATTACTTTACGGTCATTGCTTACATTAGAAGTCACGATTGGGTTCTTACAGGAAAATGTCTTAACATCAATCAGATTCCTGCAAAATCTTAGTATGGCTTAGGGTCAATCCACTTATAAGTTGGAGTTTGCCAGAACACTAATTTACTTCTCACGATATGGAGGTAAAAATGTGATACCACTGTCAAGTATACACATGTAGCCTTATGGCATTCAGCAATTACCAGAGTGGAATGTGAGACGGCTGTTATAGATCCGTGTAACTTGGTCACGTACATATTTGGAACCATATCTTGGAGTGAGCTCCGCGTACTTCTCCTTACATAAAATATCACAGAGGGTATCCACCGTTTGAGGGGATATTTTACTTATGTTGTACGACCAAGACGTTGAACCAGTTCCAGTTGAAACGCACAGACCAGCATTCTTTGTTTTCACCTTTTCTCCTTCGTTAACAGACACCTCAAAATATGATACCCGAGCAGATACACACTCCCCGAAATATACCTGAAAATAATAAGTACGAGGAGTGATCAAAATGTCTTAAGTATTTTGAGCATACTTCTAGCCCAGGTAACCCATTTAATTAGTTGATGCCGATAAACCGGATGTCTCTAGATCCGATATCGGTCTTGTAGTTCACTATGATAATATGGACTGTATTCCCTAACTCAGTCCTGAGCTTGAATTTATCAAACGTATAAGTATGGATTTTTTCAAAAACGACTTGAGATCCTACTACATAAAAGTCGCACAACGAAAATTCGATTATCTCAGCCTTCCGAAGTCTCATTTTGGCAAGTAGTCGAAGTACTCGGTATAACAAATATTTTGTCAACATTTGCCCCTCAGCAGATTAATGTTTGCAAATTAGCATTATGGTTTCGGGGCCAATTTCTTCAGTTTTGTCTTATTTTGTATGACAGGCTTGGAGTTACTCATATACGAAATATTGCAGAAATATACATGATCACGATTAATAATAATAGTAATAATAGTCCACCATCAAAATAGCTCACGCCCACACACTGTAGCGTAATTGTTTAGACTATCCTTGATTGATGATTGACTGGACGGTTCCAATTTGATGCTCGCTTTCTTACCTCATTCAGTGCTAACGAAGGTAACACTCTTTTCATTGGGTTTTTAAGTGAATCTTGATGGGTTTTTGACACATGTTCTTCTTGGAGGCAATCAAAGAATCTGAAAATGAGACACGATTAAAAGAACCCGAGCAGTGCTGAAAAATCTGAATCCACCATACCAACTTCGAAATTAATTGAACTAATATCACTAGTTGCAGCTAAACAGGCCAATTTACAATGATATCATTCACCAATTTACTGGTCTAATTTATTGAAATAAACACCTTGTGTCGCAAAAAGGGGTTACTCCTTAGACCGAATAAAAACGTAATTAGAGGGGGGCGGGGTGATCTCTTGTGAAACACTGTATGCTAGTCTACTCGAGGTGACTCTGTGTTCGGATCAATTTGGTTATCATTACATGTTGTGCAAAGCCGTCACTTCACTTGAATAAACCAATGAATTAATCGAATCTGTGCAAAATATGTGTGTGCTAAAAGGTGAGGAAGGAGATGTAAAGAGAGCAGTGATTCCATAAGTTTCTTCTCGCCCTATTGGCGATGGACAAGTTGGTTCTATTTTGGATTGGAATGGAATTTATTGAAGTCACCAGCAATATTTGCCGTAAAACAATACGACAAGTCACATTGATTGATTCATCGATGCGTGCTACCGATTCCGACTCTAATCAGCTCAGAATATATGTAATATTTGGGAAGCAATAGACAATGACACTTACCTAACAGTCAGTAATAAAAATGATCTAATGTTAGTACAAAAAACGGCCTTGACTGCTACTGGCTAATCTATCTTTGCTTTATCTTTCAACAATTCTAGACTCTAATTTGTTCCATTCTCTTGTAACAGTCACAGTAGTCGCACATAAATAAATCCAAAACAGCCTTAAATCATTACACGTACAGTTCGTCCTCATCGCATGTGCATGATCACAAGTTGAAGTGAAAAAGCCAATTATTACCCTTACATCAGTCAGTCCCAACTGTTTAAAGGACTCGATCACTGTAGAGTATATAAGTCGCTCTACAAATGTGAAAAGACTGTGACGTTCTAGGAGGTCATTTGTATTTAGTTTATTATGAGTAGTGTGACTGTGGGGAGGAGGGGTAGTTACTCATATGGGGTTTTTTTTATTTTCCGACTGGGCATCATTTGCACGCCCCTTGGGTAGTTCCACTTTCCACCAACCCCTGAGATGAGTTGTCGAGTCTGGCAATACTAATGAAGTACTGCTTTGATTGACCGAAGTATGTCAATGTACGTGCTTTGCCTTAAATTTTTATATTTAGTAATTTCTCTAAAAAAACTTACCGATACTCCGGATGGTTGAGTTGCTGATCGTGTAGCTCTATCGGAGGTTTGTACACAGAATCGCCAACTAAGCAAATACGTATCCGCTTACGGAATGTCCAGCTGAATTTACCCTGTACTCAATTAATTGTCATGTTACTTTCCGGAATTCATATAGTATTGGAGACCATTGAAGTAAGAAAGCATTACCTTAATTAATTTTTTAATAGCCTCATGAATATTTATAGAATATTTCTTCGGCAAACATAAATAACCTTCCGAGCGCGTTGGATCGGTGTTAAATCCTATTATGGGCTTTTCGCTGTCTTGAATCCTTGAAGCACCCATTAAGAATGTACCGTCCCCTCCAGTTGTTACAATTAAATCAGCCCAGTCTATATTTTCCTACTAGGACAGTAGGTAGCTCAGTGTAATTCTTTGATACTAGTTAGAACAAGTTGAAACATTGAAAACATACCTCGGTATAATCGAATCTGTTTACAACTCGTGTATTTAGTCCAAAATCCCTCAACCATCCAGCAACTCGGCCTTCAGAACCCTGCCAAGAAATCATTTAGGCTTAGAGTCTAAACTCTGGATCAGGTTTATTAATCGTAATAACTAGAATTACTGGCTGGTATAGCAAAAGAAGGCTTACCTTGTGAATGTAGTGGTGATAAAGCAGCATATTATAGTCTGATCCTCTTTTTTTCAGAGTAGTTTCAAGTTCATTGTCACTCATATCCGGATGTCGAAACTTCTCATATTCCAATCGAGAAAGCTTAGTAAGTATTAGTACCTTCTCAAGTTTAAAATCTGTAATTGTACATCTCTGAAAACTTTTCGAAAACCTTCGGCAATACTTCCCGAAGGCTGCTTGACACAAAGGTTTAATTTTTGCTGGACAAGATATACTCATTGCTTTGAATTTAATTATACAACAGTGTTACACCTATTTTTCACCGGGTGGGTCATAAAAAGTAACAAAATGGTAAGACCATCAGCTTTCGTCTTGAACCTTATGTGTGATTCTCAAAATTGGTCACATTCAAAACTTGGCCTCATTCTGGACGATTGGGTGAAGATAAGCATAGAAGTTGAGAATCCTCTTGTTTTGGTTGGCGCTGAAACATTGCTCTATTATTTTAGTTAAGCTTATGCAAGATATTGTCAATCCTGAAATATAATATCGAAAATCAAGTTGCTTGTATTAGTATTTTATTAATAAATGTGGTTTATGTAGTTTTGGTTAAGGTTGGATAGACATCGGCAGACCCCTTTTAAAATCATGTTCTTTTCGTCGGATTTGTAAGCGTAAATAGTTAGGAAACTCTGGGTGAAGTCTCTCTTGCACAGAGTCTGTGCTGTAAGAACGAAGCTGTTTTCCCATTTAATATAAGATGTTACTTGATAAATACACGCGGGCTACTGATCGGTATACTCATGACAAGTACCATGCGCACAGAATATACTTTCATGGGCGCCGTAAATGACCGTTAACTTTGGTCCTGTACTCGAGCCCTTATCATTTTATATAATCTAATGTTCTAGAAATAGAGTTTGGATTCTAATAGGATTTAAGTAAGTTTAAATTTAAATTTAAGTGCTAAAAGTTCTATTATTTGCCCTAGATGGATTTGAGGCAATTTTTAGATCGGAATATTTCTGTTTATCGTTCAGTCTACTGTTTTAAATTTTAGTACTTTTACCTCTAATTGTATTAAGTTACTTATAGGTAACCCTAGTTTAAAATATAACCAGGGTCTCAAGGGAAAATTTCAATGGTACCTTGAACTCTCTTCTATCATTTACAGTGTACAGGATTCTGCTTAAAATAACCCTTTGCCATGAATTTTAATTTCGGCAACAAAGGATAAATAATTCTACGGTGATCCAAGAATTCAAGAAGAATCCAAGAATATTTATTCATGAATAACGAAGTCTGAATTTTCGTGGTCACAGTAACATATTTTTAATTCGTTAATCAAAACTAGCGGCCTACGCCAGCGCAACCGCTGGCACCTGCTTTGCTACTCCGCACTTCGAGCTCCGCACGCAAGTAATTGCTGCGCTGATAACTTTTGTACGTTGCAACCATCCCTACCTGATTGGTTGTTAGGTCGACCAGGGCATGTCAAATAATTTAACCTTACGGGCATAGAAGAAGTTTGTTATTTCTGCTCTCCGCGCTCCGCGCGCGCGGTTATCGTTATATGAAGGGAATGTTGCAAACTCAGGTCAAATTCTGTGTATTTTGACGTATCGCTCACCTTCCTACGTCCAGTAGTTCCGGAGGAGTATATTATCCGATATACATATATTTAAACAACAATTATACGAAAATAATTTTGGAGATTAGAATCAGTAATGCAGGAAGGGTGTTATAGATCACTAGCCTCACACAAGATCATGTAATATAATGTTGACAGAAACGATGGATTATTAGAGGTTATCCAGTCAAATTTTACATACATTATGTATGTGGTTAATGTTATAGGTATAGCGGAAAATATTTAATTGTGTAATTAAATCATCTACCCGAGATTCTTGAAAATTAAATTAAAAGGAGTGTATCAGTCTTTGCTTGCCCAGACACGGAGCGTAACAATTCCATACCATTTTCCTTAATCCCAATATTTGTTTTAATCTTACTCGAATGAATCGAATGGTTTGATTCGAGGTACTATCAAATTCTAGGGGTATGACCAATGGAATGACCGAACATCATAGTGAAATTTCTTATTCTTCGCGAAGTATGTATATATCGTAGCGAAAAGTCTCGTTTTAGTTATTCACTTGAATCATTGCCAAATGAACACAGATATTTATTTAAATACCCATTCAAGTCGTCAATATTGCGTTATGTATATTTCAGTACACTCAATTTAATATTAACTAACAAATATTCCCAAGCTAGCCGAATTTGTTTGCCTAACATCACTAACATCTTTGAAATTAACAAGGGCACGGATCAACATGGAATAAGAGAATCCAATTAAATTGAATTTTTACCTCTGGCCTTGCGCGTTGTACATCCACGAATTTTAACGTAAACAATATTAGCCTTATCTCATAGTCAATTCGAAGTAAATCAATTAAAATATAATCTTAGTTTCTAGCTACATAAACTTTATTTTCCCGTCATAGGCATAATTCAACATTCGAATCAAATTCAATTCAAAAGCTTTGCAAGTATTAGTGTTGTTGTGGTGTTAGCTAAATGGCATTGTCAACCTAGTGTAAGTGTGCCTAATGTTACCGTCTATCTGGCCAGTAGAGCAGAGCAGCTGGTGGTTAGCATATTGGTAGCGTGATGAGCAAGTTGAAGTCGGTGCTGTTTGTTGTACAGATGGTTGATGCTATCCGCCCGTTCAAACTATCTACATCTGCACTGGAGACCGGAAATAGTATACAACAGTAGTTTTATACATTATTGGCCACTAGTTTGTTGGCAGTCCACACGCAAATGACCAAGAAGATAGTGCTTCGTTCGACTAATTTTGAGGCATATATTAGATAACTTAAAAACTGATCAAATTCAGTGTACACAAAAGTTTAAAAATTAATCTTGATATTTTTACATACATCATGAGTGTTATTAAATGCTAATTCTCAATCAAGATGGTTTTACACTTATTGTGTCGGAAGACCTTTTGTTCCTAATTTCATTGAGTAGTTAAGAGCAAGCAAGAAAGACTGTTTTACACATTCAATTAGTTCCCTGAACTGAATTTGACTATGTGGTGAAGCTAATAATTTTTAAATTTGAGTCTTTGCGAAGGAATAGGTACGCATGAACTGAAGTGGTAGTTGTTCGCATAGAACGCCAAAGCAAATAACAACATTGAGACTGCTACCGACCACAAAGGACAATAACAATATTATAAATTGAGCACTGCCGGGATTTTCGACACATCAGGTTACCAGTTAATAGTTTACTTTGACAAATTTGATGAACTGAAATTACTATTGTCTGTCCGCAAAGTACAATCAGAAGTTTTTGAAATAGAAATTTCAATCCGACTCAATTTTTAAAGATGAATTACGTACAGGAGTTATTATAATTCATGCAAAAACGGCTGATAGTACAGACACACCACACGTTGGATACGTCAAAACCCACAGATTTCACTCGGATGTAACCTTTTCGAGGTTAAAATCCTGTTACAACTATCCCAAATTAGACAACTGATGCCGGTTTTAATTTAATTTGGTTGCCATTTTATGGCGCTGACTAGATGACCTAATATGTATGTATTTTTGTGGAGTGGGAAATCGTAGCTACACAGCTACACTCCTCAAGCTCAGGAGGCCACACTGGGCCAGTTCTTCCAGTCTCTCCTTAAATGAAGACGAAGCCAAGGTTGAATGAACTGGGTTGAAGGTGAGGGGTTGAATCTATTAAGGAATGATTAGGAATGCTTATACACGAAGCAATTATCCCGGGAGCGGGTAGCGCGGAGCAAGCATCGCGGGTGACCAGCGCCTGCGTCTCACATTAAAATTCCTTTACTATAGTCTGACTACAACCTAAATATGTCGCTTGGTCCTTCGATGCTGACTTGGTGAAACGTCGGAAGTGCTGAATAGCTAAAAATGTGCTGGCGACAGTGAAGAATCGGTAGGTGAAATTTTTCAATAATAAAGTTAATGGAACTCCTGCAAGCTCCCCAAAGTTGCACCCGAGTAGGTGCAAGCTGTAGATTTTTTAACACTGAATGATTTCAATGCATAAATTAATTAATAAACAATAATAATATTGAATAATTATCATTAATGATGGCTATGATGAGTTCTGAAGTTCCGTAAATGCAACGATTAATATCTATGTTGTAGTATAAATAATAGCGATTTAGCCTAGCTGGGAAGCAGGAAAGGTAGGTCAAAATTTGGTTTCTTTTGAGCATTAAAGCATTTGAATCAATAATTTTTCTTCCAACAATCTGCCGAGCTCTATCACGGCACATCAAGTTCTTGTCCACTTTGATGCATGCGGTTGAGTCATTAGTAATATAGCTCACACAATGTAAAATTAGAACATTGATTCATCAGTAAGTGCTACTAATTCCGACTCTAGTCTAAATAAATAAATTTGAAATTTATAATTTTTTTGCATTCTGATAAAAAAGGCCCCTGTAAAATGTTACGCCAAATGACAAAGAATACAAATTAACAATGTTGAACTTTCGGCCGTCTAAATTGGAGCCATTCAAATGATACATAGAGAAAACCGATGCTGTCACTTCGTATAAGCTTAGATGTATGGTAATCGAAATTTCAACTTTAACCAAGGCATTCATGCTGAAACATTAACTATTATTTTGTAGATTTGCTAAACCAGGTGATTTGCAATTTAATTTTAATATACAATGCATATTAATCAGAATATGCTGAGTCTTGTTTACTTCTAGTAACATTGTCATTCCACAACTTTGTCAAAAATGTCAGACTATTTAGTTGTTAATTCACAGAAATTGTACGAATTAAAGGGCATAACGGTAATTCCATTAAAAAAAGTTGAACATATCGTGCAATAATTTAGACAGAATTTTTGCACTTATTTATTACCTGACATACTTGCGAATGCATGGTACTTCGTACTAAATAGGGAAATAGTTTTCCTACAGTTGGTTCGAAATCAGGATGTTTCAAAACTGGAAATTGATTATTTCAGAAATTGAAGTGAGAAGGGAAAATTCTTTGGCGGCAGAGAAATTTCACTGGATAGAATCGAATCGACCATTTCTGTGGAGTAGAAAATTGAAAGGCCTGCTTAAAGAAGGGGATGAGCACGCGTCGTAGTAAGTTGAGGAAAAGGTTTGATATTAGAGGAGAGGCGAAGTGGAGTCGATTCTCAGTTCCAAAAGATCAACCATTCTTGACTATCACAGTGTGCGTGCGAGCGTCAAAGCCTCGCAAATTGACCTGCTGGGCTGTAGACCAGGAAAATTGCTTCAGTTCAGTTAGCACGAGCATCTACTCTGCATTCACGGACTGATCCCAAAGTTCCACTTCGAGCGAGGAGCAGAACGATGCTCGATTCAGCAACATCCGCTTGCCTTCATGAATATCATCCTGCCTCCATTGTTAGTGAAGAGATTGACTAGGAGTCACTATTTCACTGATTGCATGTCCTACTGATTTAGTCCCATCTTCGTCCACTCATACATATCATTCTTACACCTGCCTCTTGAGAGAGGAAATCCAGATCCTGTGTCCTGCCTTCAACTCTGACGCAAAATATTCTAATCTAACTAGTTGCCTTTTGACACTCGTGTCAACCCTTGTTAAATTCATATCAATGTTAGCGGCTAAGACAAATTCAATCTCACAAGTGCCTCGCTCAGAATTTATAAACAAAAATTATTATTACGCTGGAGTTTCAGAATATTATAGGAACGGACTTAGCCACGCTCACTTCTAATACAAGTTCTATTTACCTCTGAACACAAAGGAAAATCACTATTAACGCCGCTGTGGAATATCCTCTGTAAGTAAGACTTATTTGCTTCGTTTAGCTAATTTTAGTTAGAATCAAAGTCTGGTATACATGAGGGGCACGTACACTTTAGTTAAAAGCACTCTTTTAATTACAAATAGTGTGGTATTCCAATCGCTTTTACCACAATTAATTTCTCGGTTGTTCCGAACTGTCCCAGGCACCTCAGTTAAATTAATTCACATTTCACAGAGTCACTCTTAGAAGAATTCCAATGCACCGAACCTTTGAGTCCCATCAAAGTGATGAATATTCAACTTTGAGCTGAAAATGAGAAGTTGAGCTTAATTCAAGAAAGAAGAGGTTGCCTGATTAATTCAATTATAAACAAAATCGTAATCCTTTCTTCCTCTTCAGCACTCAATGAATCGTACACTTGTGGCCGTTCACTGTTCTTCCCATCAGCCAAATCATTTCCCAAAGTCTAAACATGCGATTCTATGTTATAAGTTTAAAAGGCTCACTCAAAATTTACAATTTTGTTAAAGTTTGTAATTGCCAGTTCTTCTACTGTACATTTGATTATGCCATTGGGTTACGTTTCTCTTCTCATCAGAAAATTGTCCGGCCTGAACGCTTGGCTCGTCTGAAATGTAACCCTGGAAGGCCAGCTATATAAACAAAATTATCCCTTGTAAAATTGCACAACAATACTTGAGGAATTTACAAAATAAATTGGTTTGTTTTGCAGACAATGTGATGGAACTTCACCTAAAAACTATTTGTTGAGAGAAAGTTGTATTCAGAAAATTAAACTCAGATTACTCATTGAACAGGTCTGAGCAGCGACAGACGTTGTAGTAGAAGATGGATACTCCAACTGGACTGAGTCAGAGCATGGATTCAGTTAATACCGTTGCGGGGGAAGATGAGGTAAGAAAGAATCACCTACTCATCAATTTTCCAAGTTGCGTAATTTATAAACTCATAGAGTTAGCCCATTCGGTGTCAGTCACTCAAGTTCAAGGGGGGGGGGGCACTCTGACCACAATCCATATGCACAAGATATTTTGGCTTGTATCCAGGGCACTGCCCAGTGCACAAGGAAAGCATAATCAGACAATTATATTACAGAAATTAAGTTGTGTTTGTTTTTAATGCCTCATCTTACTTATGCATGGGTCGCACGGGTCTGGGGAAAATGCTAAAATCAGCAATTCCTGATCGATCGAAGAAATTATACATTATTTGTTAAATAATTATGCAAAAAAGTCTAAAGTAGAATTTAAAAGCATCAATTTTACTTTTCAATGTATTACTTTTACGACATTTATAGTGTGGGGTAGATCAGTTTTCCCAATAGCTCATTCTTGTGAATCACAAGAAATACAAAAAAGGCTAATCAGGGATCTCTAATTCAGATGGTGTGTCGTAAGGTCAGGGTTGAGCTATTGGAACTCATTTACAAATTAAAATTTTTTAAAGTTCCGCAATCCTGATAGCACTTGCTAATGTAATAAACATACTGCTACACTCATCCTTGCTGCTACACACTACTAATAGTTCATCCAGACTAACCTTACAGAATAAAAAGTTGTTATCCGTCTACTCTGTATGACTGACAGACTCGTAACTCTGGTGCGAGTCATCGAACGTACCCAACTAAGAGTGTATGCCTCATTGAAGCTCAAGCAGTCACTGTAATACCTCTTGAGTTGTGGGACTTGCAGTTTAAAAGTTAGACTGGATTAAGAGCTCATCTCAACCTTTGAGAAATACTTGCAAAAATAGGTATCCAAAAATTTCAGATATAAAATCGTAGCGTCTAACCTAAAGTTGGAAAGAAGCGTTTCCACAACAAATCGCAATAGCATTTTGTTGCTAGGACGAGGAAATTCTAGGACACGAAACACTGAGGTACGATCGATGAATATGGCCCGACTCCAGCTCTCGCAGTCACGACTGATACGCTTTCCCCTATTGCTCAGCCTGCTTCGGTGTTCGCATCATAAAGCTACATGCAACTTTGTCATTACAATTTTTGTCAAATACATTGTACTTTCTCATGAATTATTTGTCTTCTAACTCAACTCATATTTTGATGAAACTATTCTAACGTTCCTACTTGGCTATAATTCAATTTGGAGCAGACTGATCCATTAATTAGTCTCCTACCCCTCATTTAACTAACTATTCAAAAATTGGAATAACATTAGACCACACTGCTTTAGTTTCTTTCAACAATTTTTTAAACCAACTCCGTAAGCAATTGCAGCTTCACGAATTATTCTTGATTTTTTAAAAAACATTGAACTTCGTATTGTGGATGAATGAAGTACTAAACTAATTATACTCTGCTTCCTCTAAATGAAATCTAATGAATATTGATGACCTATTATACTTAAAATGACACTTTATAGCCATCCCTGAAATTGAATTAAAACATCAAATCAAGTAAACTTTAAACTAATCGTTCAATTGTGATTAGATCAGACCCACCACGTCAATGGATGCCCAATTGTGCTAATGTATGGGAAATTAACTTAAAATAATCAATAATCATGACGTGTGGACCTGAATGAAAGAGAGACGTCTTTTCGTTTAGAAGTTCGCATAGTTATAAAATTGTTGGAGTTTTATAGTAAATACGGAATGTCGGAGGCCAAAAATTAAATGTAATTAGGTATCCCCCACCATTAATTTTTAAAATCCTTGCCGGCCTCAGCGGGGATTTTGAGAGCAGCTACCCGGACTGGCCGGACTTAAATTGTACCTAAATACTTAAATTGTTGCCGTAACAAAAATACAATGAGCACCCAGTGTTGCATGTAGCTCCAAAGTTCACTCTTCTTCTTTGAATTTCAGTTTATTCGTACATAATTCTTCATTAAAATGAATGTTCGTGTTCAACATTGTGTTCTTAAAGTAGCCGAAGATTCCAAATAGATTTTGTCCGAATGAAGAGTTGATTGATGAAGGAAATCATTTTCGCATAATTTTTTGATGTTTTGATAATCTGCTCGACTCCATCCGAAATTGCCGTCCTTTCATTGGCAGATCACTTTGAATTTATAGTAGAACAGTTTAAAAAAAGCTCCCGATCTCTCCATTCATTGCTATAAAGGCTCAACTCGAACTGGGTCGTACTGAAACTGTAGAATTTTAACTTTGAAGTAACTCGATTTTCTGAGTGATGAAAACAATTTTCGGCCTAATTTATCGCATCCCAATCATGAGTAATTGTAAGGCAGCGCTTTAGTTAGAGTAAGTGGGATAATGAAAAAGATATATTCGGAAATTATCATGCCAAGTCGCAATAATTAGGAATCAATTGTCAGAGGTATAGCCACTTTCAGCAGCATGTAGATTCACAACTTAACTTAGAGGTCCACCATCACGATTAATTGGTTTTTCACTCCAAGAAATGTAAATAAACCGTAGAAACGGTGAAATGAAGCTGGAAAAGTAAAGTGACAAAACAATTTCAAGAAGCTTTCAATCGTTCACTAGATACGAGGGCTGTTTCACTGAAAATGAACCTTTTTAGTTTTGCTCTTGTTTGAATACAAGTGGATGAATCTGCTTCTACTTTTCAACGTGACTAGTACTCAGAGTTGGGTGATTAACGGGTTCTGAGCTCCGATTAACGATTAAGGATTAATTTGGCTCATTTTTTGGATTATGATTAATAATATTTTTGAGCGAATTTTCGTGACTAAATTAAATCGTGATTAACGTAATTCGGAGAGTACGCGGGATTAAGGATTAGGATTAATTAATCCGAGATTAATGTGGTAATTAAGAATTAATTTGAAAATTTTGAATACCTTTATCTGCTAGAAAACTTTGAAAATTCCGTAATGTGTGAATGACATTACTTCAAGTTTTCAAACCATTCTTGAAACACTGCTTTCAATGTGGGCAACTTCTCTTTGGTACGAGTGATAGTATGTAATGTGTAAAAAAGGAGTACATTATGTATAGAACGACTGCCTTTGCGTTGCGAAGTTGCGATTGCGTATCTCGGGACATGCACGAAACCATAGTTGTGATTAATAATCCATAATCATGATTAAGGATTAATATTCCTTAATCCTGATTAAGGATTAGTATACCTTACCAAGGGTGGATTATGCATTAATTCTAATACTATCCTAAATTCGATATAATAAATAATAATAATAATAAATATAATTCGATCCTAAAATTTTTCCCACAATTTTTAAGGCTACAGTACTTCCTTACCTCGATTTTTCCTTACCGCTGTACTCACATTGTACATCCCTTTTCACCATTCAGG